>JAUIMM010000027.1:1055000-1302500 GCA_031769625.1 Taudactylus pleione
TCTTGCCAAGAAGTCTGGGAGGATGCCAATATGATACATCATCTTAAAGTCTTTTTGGCGTGGATGGATTGTCACTGATAAGTGTTGCATGCATTGATCCTATATCTCTATATCTTCAGCATTATTGCCCTGACCTGGAATTTGATTGTAACAGGAAATTTTTTTCTATAGACGATTTCAGAGAAATGACAATATTGGCATCACCATTGATCATGCACATTTGATTAAAATACTGTTATGGGACGCAGAGGTTTTGAGAAACACTATTTTCATCAAAACACTATTTTAATAATAATAATAATAATAATAATAATAATAATAATTATTATCTGTGTTTTATATTTCTATTACTTTCTGTTACTTTAGTAATATCTGGGCAGAGTTTCTTTTAATGCACTGTTTCCGACGACAGCTATGTTAACCAATTGCATACACTTTGCATCCTGGTAAATGAACAACCATTTTTCCCAGATGCAGTACATTCAACTAATCTGTTTATCTAATTGCGACTTCATAATCACAATATAAACAATAGATATAACTAAACAAATCCAGACTTGTATTGCAAAGAGCAAACATTATAAAATAATCACTGAAAGATTTTGCAGAGCAATAGTAAACACACAGCAGGGCTTTTTTTTTAAATTACAAATTAAAATTGTGAAAAATGTATTAGATATTTGTCGGAGTTGTCAGTGAGTTTGTATAGTTAAGGTTACTGCAAATTATAATGCTACCTTAATATAGCCAATAATAAAATATTCTGGAAACATGAAACAATTGTACATTATGTCCTGTGCCCACATTACAAATGACAATATTCAGCAAACACAGTGTCTCAGATTTAGGAATAACTATTCTTTTTTTTAGCTTACTTTGATGATATATTAGAAACAAACAATATCTATGGCACATAATAACGTAATCATCCTATCTAGTCTGCACATGTCATTTGCTAATAGTTTATTCTCAAGATGGACTGATGTTTATTCCTAATATTCTTAAATCATGAACCGTAGTTTTTTTTTAAACTTCATCAAACCTACACACTTTAAGTAAAGTAATATTTTCTTATTTTAATACTTGCTGTTCAGTTGTAAAGGCAGACTTCTCAGTGGGTTGACCAGAAAACTGTGGTTGTATTCATTCAATTGGAAAGAATAGAATGTTGTATGCATTGGTCCCACAACTCAAAATACTTATTTTCTCAACAATTGGGATTTTAAATACATCTACAGTATATTGAAAGAGCTACCGGGAATGGATGTGTGCAGATTTTCCCCTAAAAAGTAAAAAAAAATGTTTTAATTGTTGTGTTTTTATATGTAATTTGCTATACTGTATATTGATATTTTTCAAGTATATGTGAGCCCTCTTTTTGGATGTGTATGTTTGGCATGTTTCAAATGTACACCATTATAGTGACTACATATACTTTGCGCCTGTTGACATAGGGTTTAGTGAGATATGTATTTAAAATCAATTGAACCCTATCATTATATTTGTTTGTTGATGTGTGTTTTATTATCTCTTTAGGTTTAATTGGCTCATATCTACTATTATTTTACAAAACAGATCTAAAGCTGGGTACACACTTTGACGACGGATCGGTCAGCAGACAGACTGTCAGAGCAGTCAGTTGATAAGCTATAAACACTAATCAATCAGACACTCAACATGTCTGGGCTGACATCACAACTGGGCGGGCATTTAAATTTGCCCACCCAGTTGAGATGTCAGGGTCGGCGGTATACTGCAGCAAGTGTACTGGTGGTCGTCAGATCACCCGTACACGCAGCCAGATGCCTGCTGTGAGTATGGACGATTGACCAGGCGTCATATGTGCTGCAGAGCCAACCTGATATGTCTGTGAATGAAATCATTCACAGACATATCAGCTGTACACAACCCCCGATGCACTCATGATATATTGCTTGTAAATATAGTGTGTACCCAGTATAAGTTTCTTGATGATAACAGAAAAGATCACGCCTCTCGTTATGTAAGGAAATCTGTTTAAAGTAGGGGTGAGCGGGTTCGGATTTCTGAAATCCGAACCCCCCCGAGCCCCCCCGATCCGAGTCCGATCCGAATCAGGCTCGACTTTTCCCGCCTGACTCGGATCTGAAATCGAGGCAAAACGTCATCATCCCGCCTTCCGAGTCTCGCGGGTTTTGGATCCTATATAAGGTACCCACGTCGGCGCCATTTTCTCACTCGGCTGTGGACAGTGAAGAGGGAGGGTGGGAGTTAGGGCTGTGTAGTGTAGTGTAGTGCTGCTGTTGTCCACTATTTCAAAGTCCATAGGAGCTGGCTGTGTTGTGCTGTGCTGCTGTTGTTAATAGGGGCTGTGTCCACTACTTCAAAGTCCATAGGGGCTGGCTGGACTGTGTTGTGCAGTCAGTTCTCCATAGGGGCTGTGTCCACTCCAAAGTCCTGTGCAGTGTCCCAGTCCTAAAGAGGTGCTGTAGTGTTGTCCAGGGGGTGCTCTGTCCATCAGGGGTGCTCCCCCCAAGTGCTAAAAAAATAATATATTTTCTGTGTTTGTGAATTGTGTGCGCAGTAGCCGCACGTGCATCAACAAAGTAGTGCCAAGCGTGCGCCTGTGTCATAAGTAAAGGGCTGGCTGGCTTGACCGTTAAAGGGTGCTGTAACCCCCGAAAGTACACTCCAGTCCAAACCAAAAAAAAATTATTTTCTGTGTTTGTGAATTGTGTGCGCAGTAGCCGCACGTGCATCAACAAAGTAGTGCCAAGCGTGCGCCTGTGTCATAAGTAAAGGGCCGGCTGGCTTGACCGTTAAGGGTGCTGTAACCCCCGAAAGTACACTCCAGTCCAAACCAAAAAAAAAATTATTTTCTGTGTTTGTGAATTGTGTGCGCAGTAGCCGCACGTGCATCAACAAAGTAGTGCCAAGCGTGCGCCTGTGTCATAAGTAAAGGGCCGGCTGGCTTGACCGTTAAGGGTGCTGTAACCCCCGAAAGTACACTCCAGTCCAAACCAAAAAAAAAATTATTTTCTGTGTTTGTGAATTGTGTGCGCAGTAGCCGCACGTGCATCAACAAAGTAGTGCCAAGCGTGCGCCTGTGTCATAAGTAAAGGGCCGGCTGGCTTGACCGTTAAGGGTGCTGTAACCCCCGAAAGTACACTCCAGTCCAAACCAAAAAAAAAATTATTTTCTGTGTTTGTGAATTGTGTGCGCAGTAGCCGCACGTGCATCAACAAAGTAGTGCCAAGCGTGCGCCTGTGTCATAAGTAAAGGGCCGGCTGGCTTGACCATTAAAGGGTGCTGTAACCCCCAAAGTCCACTCCAGTCCAAACCAAAAAAAAAATTATTTTCTGTGTTTGTGAATTGTGTGCGCAGTAGCCGCATGTGCATCAACAAAGTAGTGCCAAGCGTGCGCCTGTGTCATAAGTAAAGGGCCAGCTGGCTTGACCGTTAAAGGGTGCTGTAACCCCCAAAGTACACTCCAGTCCAAACCAAAAAAAAAATTATTTTCTGTGTTTGTGAATTGTGTGCGCAGTAGCCGCACGTGCATCAACAAAGTAGTGCCAAGCGTGCGCCTGTGTCATAAGTAAAGGGCCGGCTGGCTTGACCGTTAAAGGGTGCTGTAACCCCCGAAAGTACACTCCAGTCCAAACCAAAAAAAAAATTATTTTCTGTGTTTGTGAATTGTGTGCGCAGTAGCCGCACGTGCATCAACAAAGTAGTGCCAAGCGTGCGCCTGTGTCATAAGTAAAGGGCCGGCTGGCTTGACTGTTAAAGGGTGCTGTAACCCCCAAAGTACACTCCAGTCCAAACCGAAAAAAAATTATTTTCTGTGTTTGTGAATTGTGTGCGCAGTAGCCGCACGTGCATCAACAAAGTAGTGCCAAGTGTGCGCCTGTGTCATAAGTAAAGGGCCGGCTGGCTTGACCGTTAAAGGGTGCTGTAACCCCCGAAAGTACACTCCAGTCCAAACCAAAAAAAAAATTATTTTCTGTGTTTGTGAATTGTGTGCGCAGTAGCCGCACGTGCATCAACAAAGTAGTGCCAAGCGTGCGCCTGTGTCATAAGTAAAGGGCCGGCTGGCTTGACCGTTAAAGGGTTCTGTAACCCCCAAAGTACACTCCAAACCAAAAAAATATATATTTTCTGTGTTTGTGACTTGTGTGCACTGTGGCTGCACGTGCATCAACAAAGGAGCAGCACCAAGCGTGCGCCTGTGTCCCATAAGTAAAGAGCCGGCTGGCTCATTTCTTAAAGGGTGGTGTAACCCACAAAGTGCACTACTCTCCAGCAAAAATAAAAAAATATTTTCTGTGTTTGTGTGCGCTTTAGCCGCACGTATATATATCAATATAACATAAATGGAGGACCAAACTTTCTCTGATAAAAATAAAATAGGGAAAGATCAAGAACCACTTCCTACTAGTGCTGTTGCTGCTGCTGGGAGTTGTTCATCATCCCAGAGAGGAAGTAGGAACTTCACTACTTTTACTAAACAATTGACCCTCCAACAGTCCCTAGCGATGAGGATGAAGTACGACAGCAGTCATCCTGAAGCAAAACGTATAACTGAGGCCTTGACTGCTATGTTGGTGTTAGACGTGCGTCCGGTATCCGACATTAGTGCAGTGGGATTTAGACAATTGATGGAGGTAGTGTGTCCTCGGTTCCAAATCCCGTCTAGATTCCACCTGCATCCTCAAAGCAGCAGCGACAAGCGTGCATCTGTCTGTTAAAGGGTGGTGACACCCTCAAAGTGTGCTACACAAACAATTAAAATATTGTTCTTTTTTTTTCTGTCTTTGTGAAATGTGTGGGCTGTAGCCGCACCTGCATCCTTAAAGCAGCAGCGACAAGCGTGCGTCTGTCTGTTAAAGGGTGGTGACACCCTCAAAGTGTGCTAAACAAACAATAAAAATATTCTTCTTTTTTTTCCGGTCTTTGTGAAATGTGTGGGCTGTAGCCGCACCTGCATCCTTAAAGCAGCAGCGACAAGCGTGCGTCTGTCTGTTAAAGGGTGGTGTAACTCTCAAAGTGCTCCAAAAAATAAAAAACTATTTTTTTAATGTGTTTGTGACTTGTGTGCGATGTAGCCACACTTGCATCCTCAAAGCAGCAGCGACAAGCATGCGTCTGTCTGTTAAAGGGTGGTGACACCCTCAAAGTGTGCTCCACAAACAATAAAAATATTCTTCTTCTTTTTTCTGTCTTTGTGAATTGTGTGGGCTGTAGCCGCACCTGCATCCTTAAAGCAGCAGCGACAAGCGTGCGTCTGTCTTTTAAAGGGTGGTGTAACTCACGAAGTGCTCCAAAAAATAAAAAACTATTTTTTTAATGTGTTTGTGACTTGTGTGCGATGTAGCCGCACTTGCATCCTCAAAGCAGCAGCGACAAGCGTGCGTCTGTCTGTTAAAGGGTGGTGACACCCTCAAAGTGTGCTACACAAACAATAAAAATATTCTTCTTTTTTCTGTCTTTGTGAATTGTGTGGGCTGTAGCCGCACCTGCATCCTTAAAGCAGCAGCGACAAGCGTGCGTCTGTCTGTTAAAGGGTGGTGACACCCTCAAAGTGTGCTACACAAACAATTAAAATATTGTTCTTTTTTCTGTCTTTGTGAATTGTGTGGGCTGTAGCCGCACCTGCATCCTTAAAGCAGCAGCGACAAGCGTGCGTCTGTCTGTTAAAGGGTGGTGACACCCTCAAAGTGTGCTACACAAACAATAAAAATATTCTTCTTCTTTTATCTGTCTATGTGAATTGTGTGGGCTGTAGCCGCACCTGCATCCTTAAAGCAGCAGCGACAAGCGTGCATCTGTCTGTTAAAGGGTGGTGACACCCTCAAAGTGTTCTACACAAACAATTAAAATATTGTTCTTTTTTTTCGGTCTTTGTGAAATGTGTGGGCTGTAGCCGCACCTGCATCCTTAAAGCAGCAGCGACAAGCGTGCGTCTGTCTGTTAAAGGGTGGAGTAACTCTCAAAGTGCTCCAAAAAATAAAAAACTATTTTTTTAATGTGTTTGTGACTTGTGTGCGATGTAGCCGCACTTGCATCCTCAAAGCAGCAGCGACAAGCGTGCGTCTGTCTGTTAAAGGGTGGTGACACCCTCAAAGTGTGCTACACAAACAATAAAAATATTCTTATTTTTTCTGTCTTTGTGAATTGTGTGGGCTGTAGCCGCACCTGCATCCTTAAAGCAGCAGCGACAAGCGTGCGTCTGTCTGTTAAAGGGTGGTGACACCCTCAAAGTGTGCTACACAAACAATTAAAATATTGTTCTTTTTTTTTCGGTCTTTGTGAAATGTGTGGGCTGTAGCCGCACCTGCATCCTCAAAGCAGCAGCGACAAGCGTGCGTCTGTCTGTTAGAGGGTGGTGTAACTCTCAAAGTGTGCTCCACAAACAATAAAAATATTCTTTTTTTTTTTCTGTCTTTGTGAATTGTGTGGGCTGTAGCCGCACTTGAATCCTCAAAGCAGCAGCGACAAGCGTGCGTCTGTCTGTTAAAGGATTACATCGGTGACGGCATCCAAGTAGGCATGTCAGACAGTCCGTACCTGTACTGGCAGGAAAAAGAAGCAATTTGGAGGTCCCTGTACAAACTGGCTCTATTTTACCTGAGTTGCCCCCCCTCCAGTGTGTACTCCGAAAGAGTGTTTAGTGCAGCCGGGAACCTTGTTAGCGAAAGGCGTAGGAGGTTGCTTCCACAAAATGTGGAGAAGATGATGTTCATAAAATGAATGATCAACTCTTCCAGGGAGACCAGCCTCCAGAACGTACAGAGGGACCTGTGGTTCCAGCAGGGACGAATTAATACTCTGTGAGGATGAGGATGTACATAACACTGAAGAGGGTGAGGAATCTGTGGATGAGGAGGATGAGGACGACTTCTTGCCTCCGTAGAGCCAGTTTGTGCAGGGACAGATTAATTGCCAGCTTGTTTTGTGGGGGCCCAAACGAACCAATCATTTCAGCCACAGTTGTGTGGCAGACCCTGGCGCTGAAATGATTGGTTTGTTAAAGTGTGCATGTCCTGTTTATACAACATAAGGGTGGGTGGGAGGGCCCAAGGACAATTCCATCTTGCACCTCTTTTTTTTCTTTGCATTATGTACAGTTTGGGGCCTAGTTTTTCAATGCCATCCTGTCTGCCACTGCAGTTTCATGCCTAGATGGGTCACGTGTTTGTGCCGCCCACTCGTGTCGCTTAGCATAGTCATCCAGCTACCTCGGTGCAACCTTTTGGACATAAAAACACTATTGTGAGGTGTGAGGTATTCAGAATAGACTGGAAATGAGTGGAAATTAAGGTTATTGAGGTTAATAATAGCATAGGAGCAGAAAAACCTACAAATTCTGTGATTTTAGCTGTTTTTATGCTTTTTAAAAAAAAAATACAGATCCAAAACACAAAACCCAGAACCCAAAACACGGAAGGGTGGTTTTGGCAAAACCAATCCAGATCCAAAACACGAAGAAAGATCCAGATCCAAAACCAAAACACAAAACACGAAAAGTGGCCGGTGCACACCCCTAGTTTAAAGTAATCCTTTGTATGGTATTTGTGAGTTCCATTGCATTCCCTTCACACTGGCAATATAAAGGCTTTATAAAAACTATGATCAATTTTATTTTGTAAGATCTTTGGAAAGAAAGGGTCTTTGTATGAATAAGACTCCATTTCTTATGGGCTGGCTGCTGTTATTTGTACCCACATGTATTACTTAGTTGTGCCTTGAGCTTCATCTGATGATTACTCATACACCATCAGAATTAAAAAAAAAAGTGGTAGAGGGTAGGGGGGGTGCGCAATACCTGCAGCCTATTAATCTCCCAGGATAAAGGTGTCACCACACCTCAACACTAAAATTTATATAAACATGAACAACCCGGGTTTTAAATGGTACTGGATCTCAACATAAATAAAACAGAAAAATAAAATAAATAAGCAAAGAATGCCTCAAATGATAGTTAATCCTTTTGTGAGTAGCTTGTCTCAAGGTATAAGCGTGTGTCCTTTTTGAGGGAATTCTTGAATAGTACAGGTGTTCTCCAATGTTGAGTATAGAATATAAAGGAACATAAAAAGAAGAACAGTCTTAATAATAAATGAATAAATAAATAAATAAATCTTGCAAACATCACTAAGTGAGTTGAGAACTAAAGCAAATATTCTGAACACAAAACCTACTTACACAAAGCAAGTGGAAAATAAATGTGTGAAGGTATCTTTAAACTGATGATTACTCTTTTATCCTATATGGTAGAGTATGGATGTACTGTACCCCAATTTACAATCTGGAAAGTGGGGTAAATCCTATAAAGGTGTCTTTCTCACGAGACAGTGATTTGGATCGGTGTGTAGATAAATACGTACCCAAACTTACATCCCACGGAGTGTGTTCACACTCATAAAGGTTTCTGTTTACATGGCTCTTTCCAACTTCTTAATATACCCTCTCATAGGCAAAGATTTTCCACAAAAATCTCATATGTAGGTATGAGAGAGAAACATATCAATATTCAAATTGATTTTAATGGAAAAATAACCTTAAAAATAATTACACAAGTGGGTTATACAAATATCAAAATAGGTCCAAAAGAAAAATAGGGGGTACTATGCACTCCACTTGTGGATGTCTGATGCAGAGGGTCTGGAAAGTCCAATTTGCCAAACCACAGGCGGGGAAGTCCCAAAGTATTCAATGTTCAATGTACAAAAAAAGTCCCAATAAAACCAACGCGTTTCGATCTGATCAGCAGATCTTTTTCAAGGTGTGTGGGACTGGGTGGTCTCATGGTCTTTAAATACCCTTAGCAATTAGTAATGGGTCATCAGATGGATGTTAATTGGTTCAATCAAAGTTTAGAACCCTGCCGCAGCATGGTTGTTCCTTGAACCAAAATCAGTTCCATTCAGTGTGTTCTTCTTTTATGTTCCTTTATATTCTATACTCAACATTGGAGAACACCTGTACTATTCAGCAATTCCCTCAAAAAGGACACATGATTATACCTTGAGCCAAGCTACTCACACAAGGATTATTTTTCTGTTTTATTTATGTTGAGATCCAGCGCCATTTGATACCCGGGTTGTTCATGTTTATATAAACCATGAGAATTTTCCCTACTCCATGCCATGGATTTTAAGAAGCCCATTCTTGTGAGCCCTAATGCACAGATCATCTACTATAGTAACCTCATCTACACTTTCTATAGTGAGTACATAGCTTTCACTACATCTGGAGCTCAGTGCCTTTGTCTACTGCTCGTGTCCTCATCTTCTCCCTCATTACTCAGCCAGGAGACTACTTAGTCTCCCAACCACTGCTTACTTTGATGTTGGCTAACATCAAGGCAAGCAACTTACTGCTTGCCTTGATGTTGGCCTATGTTGCCTCCCAGGCTCGTGTCCTCAGATTCTATGAAGTCAACATCAGTAGCTCTCAATGCTCTTCCTTTAGAGCTGTATCTTCCCTTCAAGGAAAGGGTTGTTCTCATTGATACAGTATCTCATTTGACTTGTTCCTCATGTTTCTCTCCAGAGGTGGTATTGTGTAATGTCCATCTCTGTCCTTGCCTCCTGCAGTATGGAATCCTGGGGGTATATTTACTAAAATGCAGATTTTTAGAAGTGGAGTTGTTGCCGTTTACTCACAACATTAGCTCCACATTTCCTTCTGCTCTTGTCACGATCTCTTGGATGGTTTTGTGGATGCAACCTGTATTCAGCAAATTGACTTAGACCTATTCCTGAGTTGCGGAGTCTAATGTGCTGGCGGTATTCACCAGGGACCCTTACAAGAAGGTATGGACTTGGCTGCGTCCAACACACAGGTCGCGGCCCTCTGGTTAGGTTTCCCTATACAGGTGCTGGTGAACTTTGGTTGGAGTGCAGGAGACTTTTAGCATAGTCGACAAGCCAGGTCAAAACCAAACAGATGAGATGGTACCAGGGAGCAGGCATAAATGGGTCACAGGGAATAGCCGAGGTCAGAACCAGATAACATGCAGACCAGGGGTCAGGCAGAATCGGAGTCACAGAAAAGCCAAGGTCATAACCAATAATCAGGATATGCACAGGAATGCTGGAGTATGGTAATGGAGCCTATACTCTGGCACAGGAGTGCTCCCAGGGACTTCCTTATATATGCAGGGCTTGAATAGGGCGCCTATGTGACGTCACCAACATGTGTGTGTGTGCCTTTAAATATTCTCCGGTCGGCACATGCTCCCGCAGGGAGCCGTGACTGCCTGCACTACACCACCAGGGGAGGAAGGACTGTACAGCAGCAGGTGCTGGGAATTCCCCGCCTGCTGCCCTATCATGGACCAGTGCTGCCGCCGGTGTCCGGAGCGCTGTGACAGCTCTCCTCTGATGCCCATTGCTTATTGAAATTATTGTTTGTTGTCCAACATTTTATTACAGTCATTTAACATTGCCATGGTCCAGTTTCCCAATGATAAATTGATAAATTCACCTCTGTCTCCCTCACTTCCTTTTCTTATTGTTGGTATACACAACATTTTTGTTGGCAACCCCATTGTGCCACCAACTTTTTCCCCACACTTTTTCCTTTGACTTCTACCACTCAATGTTCATTTTTCACCTTGCCCTTCCTACTCTCAGATAACCGCCTCCATTCCTTCTGCCTTTCCCTGCCTCCTGCACCCCATCAAGCACATACACCCAATACTTTTGTCCTTTTCTTCTTCGGTTTCTCTCTAGGACATCTCCCTTCTCCTATTAACTTATAGGGGCAGATGTACTAAGCTCTGGAAATTGATAAACTGGAGAGTGATTAACGACAAACCAACCAGCTCCTGTCATTTTTCAAACACAGTCCGTGACATGACAGTTAGGAGCTGAGTGGCTGATCATTTATCACTCTCCAATTTACCACTTTTCAGAGATTAGTACATCTCTCCCATAGTCTAGCCTTAATTTTGGTTTTCTCCTCTACAACTGCACTTTCACATTTGCCCTAGACACCACTGCATCTGCCTGCACCCACAGCCTCCTCATCCTAGCCCTGACACTCCAACATTCAGAACCCCATTGGAAGAAGTTTCACTGTACTGCTGATTGGTAAAGTTTCAATTAATTCTTTCATCATAGAGCACTGCCCTCTTATATGATAAATAAATGTACTTTATGCCTCTTATGGCCACTTCATCCAACACCCATAGCCAAAGAACCACTATTAACTCACTCAACTGATCATCACCATCCTCATTACCATTGACTCTGCCACTCACATTACCCAATTTCTCTCCTCCATTTCACCTATACTATTTTTGGGCCTCTAAAAAAGGAATTATGTCTCTTATTTTCCTTTACTACCAAAATCCTGGGTCTGTTCTGGAATTTTTTACCCAAAATTTTGTCAGGTCATACCGTGCTTAGACCCCATTTCCACTGCACCCTCATCCTGGGTTTTTGCCGGGTCATCTATGTTTCCTCTGAACCCGGGTAAGCCCAGCAAAACCTGTGGATGTCATTAAAAATGGCCTTAATTCAGGCTCACAAAGATGAGTTCACAGAACGAAAATAAAAGGCAGGGATGGGGACTGCTTACAGAATTGCAGCAATGATGGCCGACAAGTTGCCAGTGTGTAGCCCGGAGTTCCTGAATGTTTGCAGCTTTCTTCTGTTTTACACAGCTACTGAGAGCATGATTCAGCTTGTTACACTGTTCTACCTAGTGCAGCCGGCTCCGTCGTGCGCATGCGCAAGACCCGGCTAGCGACGGCCAATCCGTCGCTCCGGGTCTCGCCCCAAAGGGGGCGAGCTGTCGATGTTGAGTGACAGCTCGCCCCATTTGGTGGGCGGGCCGGGGGGGTGGCTGCCCAAACAGAGGCATTCCCAAGGGAATGCTTGCCGTTTGGGGGTGGCCCCACTGACATCACGAGTGATGTCAGTGGAGAGCTTCCGGCTCTGTTAGAGCCGAAAGCTCTCTGGGGCTTGTGATGAATAAGACCCTACCACAAGGGTCTCGTCGCAAGCCCGATGGTCGCGATGGTCTTGACCATCGCGACCATCATCATGACTACTCGTTATAGCTGTGGGTGGTCACTCCTAAAAAACCAGCGCCCGCCCTGATTCAGAGCGAGCACTCGCTTTTTGCGAGCACCTCTGAATCAGGCCCAATGTGTCTATTACATGGTTTTGTGATATGATATAAATCAGACCTGCTCTGTTGGCCTATATGATTTAGTGCTGAACTGAAGGGTTTTGTACTAAAGGTTTTTTCTTTTGAGTTTTTTTTTATTTTGCAATTAATACGAAATTTATTACATGTGGGTGCATTTATGTGGAACTCAAAATTCGCAGTTGCTTGCATGTCCTACCTACTGTATATATTTGATGATTAGTAGGAGCGGCAGAATTGGGTAGCCACATTATTTATGAGAGAAACTAAACTCATGTCAAGTGATATTTGTGGATCTGATGTTTTTTGAACAAAAAATGTTGCTGTGTATACCCCGAGCATAATTATTAACATAGTTTGTCTAATTAATTTTTTGACTCATTCATTTTAACTAATACATTAATAAAGGTTATATTTTAGCTGAATCATACAAATCAATAAGAGTGTCCCATAAAAAAGTCTGCTTTCTCTCTCTGTACGTGTTTCCTAACGAGGTAAGTATATCTGGTCCTTGTTCAAATTTTCATAGCTGTACTTTATGTTTATTTAATTTGTTGTTATAAATGTGAAAACTAGGTAAGACTACAAATTTTAATCATTTTTGTTGTACATTATTGTAGATTATTGTAGAAATAATGTATTATAGCAGGCAAATGGCAAAATTTACTAAGCGGCGGTTTGGTGGCGGTTTCTATTCTATTCTAAACCCCGGCGGTTTGGTGGCGGTTTCTATTCTATTCTAAACCCCGGCGGTTTGGTGGCGGTTTCTATTCTATTCTAAACCCCGGCGGTTTGGTGGCAGTTTTGCAGCAGTTTCTAAATGACAGCCCTGTTCTATTCTATTCTAAAATGTGTTTTGATGGCAGTTTTGCAGCGGTTTTGGCCTTAGTAAATCTGCAGAAAGCAAAACCGCCGCCAAACCACAGTCAAAACACATTTTAGAATAGAATAGAACAGGGCTGTCATTTAGAAACTGCTGCAAAACCAAACCCCCGGGGGTTTAGAATAGAATAGAAACCACCACCAAACCGCTGGGGTTTAGAGTAGAACAGAAACCGCCGTCAAACCGCCGATTAGAAAATTTTGCCCAAAGAGTTTTCAGCTCGCTTTAATTTTTTTTTATTTACCCTGTGTGCGCATGTGGCACATGGTTGGTGTGATGGTCAGCATTACTCAAATATACCATTTTAGATTTTTACTTTTACCGCAAGTCAGCCAGCAAACTTACAGTTTTGAACATAATCACCGTGGCATCCAGTGTTCGTGCTGTGACTTGTAATCATAACTTTGGAAATACAGGTCCTGTATATTATGTGTTTTCAAACATTAGCCATGTCGCACTGCAGAATATGCGCATCATTGACCCAATATTATATTTTATATTTCCAAACACAAGTACCCCGTGATTTACACATAACAATTCAGTCACCTACATGACCCCATGTGAAAAAATGTCCTACCTCAAAAAAGTGATACTCTTTTCTATATCTTTACAGAAATCAAAGATTGTGGATGGGGTGGAGATCCCTGTACACCTGATTGGGGATACTGCATAACCTTTGAGGTGGTGGCTTATGAAGGGATTCACACAATGTGTCCACTTGTCACCGGAGAAAATTACTTTTACTCCTTCCCTCAGTTCTGCCAGGATGGTTGTGGAGAATGCTTTTGGGTATTTAAAGGGATGTTGGAGCTGCTTGATGAAGCGTAATGATGTGAACCTAAAACTAATGCCCAATGTTGTAGCTGCTTGTTGTATTCTCCATAACATCTGTGAGATACAGAAGGAGCATTTTCTCCCTGAGTGGACTGTGCAGGACACTGTAGAGCACAACACTGCACCTGATTCTGTGGTCTGTGAGGGGGACACAGTGGTACAGAAAGAATACAGGAAGCCCTAGTGTCAAACCGTCCCTCAATGGTATAGAGAACACAAACAACAAAAAAATGTATTTTATTTTTTACAATAAAACTGTTGGTTTCAATGAGAATATTTGGCCAAAAATTTTAAAACACACATAAACATTTTTCAAATGTTAACTCACACACAAATAGACCATAATAGCAAGTGTTTATCTTAAACATAATTGGGAGTTTCAATATGCCATCCCCACTAATCAGGATACTGCCACTATGGCTGAACATCATTATTTTAAGAGCCATAAAAACTGGCTTCCTGTAGCCACAATTTTTAAAACGCACATAAACATTATTGTAGTATTACCACTCAAGTGGCCCATTATATCAAGTAGTACTTATATTTTCTTTTTAAGGAACACAAAAAATAGACCTTATAAAATGACATCAATATTAAAACTTTTATAATACAAAATTTTAAAAGATTGTATTTTAAAACTGTTAACTTTTATCATTTTAGCCAAACATACACTTTTTTTAGGCAGGGTTAAGATGAGTGGCAAGCTGTATAGGCTTAAGACTATATAAGAGTCCTTAGTTTTTTGTAATTGTTTAGGATTTTGGTCAACTGTTGCTAGGTAGAGTAGTTGAGGGGGTTTATTTGGTTGGTTGGTTCTGACCATGTGTGAATTTTTTGGGAGTGGTATATGTGGACTTTATAAGGCTGGTGTACGCCCAGCAACTTCCTTTCTGGACGGTGTTTGTCCCTCCCTCTCCTATCTATTTCTTATGCTCTTTATATGTTATGTTCTTACTAACATTATGTTATATTATCATGTTGGGCGGGAAGGTGCTATAAACCAGCGGCCCCGTCAAGTGTAAGAAAACGCTGTGGAGCACATTTCCTTTGAAGGGTCATAGTATGGCCTACCTCTGCGGGAGGACTTTGGCGCCTGTCTCTGCGTACACGCTCATACTATGCAGTATTATATGGGGTTGTGAGTCTTCACAGCTCAACTTACAATAACCACAAGGGGGAGCATTTAAATCGCTCCCTAATATTGGTTAAGTAAGATATGGCTGGAGCTGAGTGTTTGCAGCATCCTTCTTTGCTTCCCAAAAGTAAATTAAAAGCTCAGGGTCATACCTTCAATAAAAGCAAGTTATGACCATTTAACCAAAGCAGTCTGTGTCTTTATTTTAGTGTAAGTTACAGGGGTGTTTCTAGAGAGGAGGGGGCCCGTGTGCAGTCTCCAACACGGGCCCCCTCCTCTCTATCCGGTGGCCGGCAGCGCACTAAGCTGTGACCTGCCAGTGCCGGAGTTATAGACTCTGGGCACTAGAGTGTGACCAGAGTCTATAGAGTATGCGCAGGTCATGGCTGCTGCGGTCATTTTCCAGCCTTTTTTACAGTGCCATACCCCCGTCGACGTAGGACTCCGGAGAGGTAAGTAATATTAAGGGTTACCATTATAGATACACCCCTGGTAAGATAGTTGTAAGTAGTTATATTGTTTTTTTTGCAATAAATTTATGGACGCCTTAAGCAGTTGCCCGTGGATTGAGTGATCTGGGTTTTATGGGCTTGACGGTGTTGCAGCAGGGTCATAAAAACTTTGCTCTCTATTATATTGGGGATAATGGTGCTCCTGCGGTGGGGCTTGGTACAGTGGTTGTGCGGGGTTCCTATTTACTAAGCATTCCAGGAACGCCATATGTATGTTTTGGGATTCCCTAGTTAGGCGTACTTGCATACTCATGATCTGTGAGATGAAGGATTGCTGCATTTCTTTGTATGCTGCAAGGAAGCGTAATTGGCGTGCGTCCTCATGAGCCTGCATCTCACGGAGCTGGTCCACCAGGAGGGTAGACATTGCTTTCACCATTTCCTCAGATTTGTTCATTCTTTCTTTCTATTTGGAACAGTGTAAATTGCAAAGGGGGATAAACAAAAAAAAACATTAGAATTTGCACTGAGCATATATAGACATAGCAGATGTGCAATCATACATGTGTTTGTGGCAGTCTCCCACCTGCACAAAAGCTACCTCCTCTTTTTTTAAATAAATTGTGGGTTGTGAACTGTAGTAAACATATTGTGCAGAGCTTTGACTCTGTTCAGTACTTGCTGCTGAGACCTTTGCCTTTCCTGTAGATGTATATATGTTCAAGGGATAATTTAAGTTTCAATGAACAGAAGACCGTAGCATATATTGAATTAACATAGCAAAGGTAGCGAACATGTGTTTTTGGTCTATTCCCAAATGCATGCTACACTCTGCAACGGATACCATTTTATTTTTTTAAAACAATTTTTATGTGTTTTTATTAGGGGTGAGCGGGTTCGGATTTCTGAAATCCCCCCCCGAGCCCCCCTATCCGAGTCAGGCTCGACTTTTCCTGCCTGACTCGGATCTGAAATCGAGGCAAAACATCATTATCCCGCCTTCTGGGTCTCGCTGGTTTTGGATTCTATATAAGGTACCCGCGTCGGCGCCATTTTCTCACTCGGCTGTTGACAGTGAAGAGGAAGGGTGGGAGTTAGGGCTGGCTGGCCTGTGTAGTGTAGTGTAGTGCAGTGTAGTGTTGTACAAAGCGGCAGCGACAAGCGTGCGTCTGTCTGTTAAAGGGTGGTGTAACCCCCAAAGTGCGCTCCAACCAAAATAAAATAATCTTTTTCTCTGTGTTTGTGTGTGAAATGTATGCGCAGTAGCCGCACCTGCATCCTCAAAGCAGCAGTGACAAGCATGCGTCTGTCTGTTAAAGGGTGGTGTAACCCTCAAAGTGCGCTCCACAAAAAATAAAAAATTCTTTTTTTTTCTGTCTTTCTGAATTGTGTGGGCTGTAGCCGCACTTGCATCCTCAAAGCAGCAGCGACAAGCGTGCGTCTGTCTGTTAAAGGGTGGTGTAACACCCAAAGTGCACTCCAACCAAAATAAAATAATCTTCTTTTTTTCTGTGTTTGTGTGTGAAATGTATGCGCAGTAGCCGCACCTGCATCCTCAAAGCAGCAGCGACAAGCTTGCGTCTGTCTGTTAAAGGACTACATCGGTGACAGCATCCAAGTAGGCATGTCAGACAGTCCGTACCTGTACTGGCAGGAAAAAGAGGCAATTTGGAGGCCCCTGTACAAACTGGCTCTATTTTACCAGAGTTGCCCCCCCTCCAGTGTGTACTCCGAAAGAGTGTTTAGTGCAGCCGGGAACCTTGTCAGTGAAAGGCGTAGGAGGTTGCTTCCACAAAATGTGGAGAAGATGATGTTCATAAAAATGAATTATCAACTCTTCTAGGGAGACAAGCCTCAGGAACGTACAGAGGGACCTGTGGTGGTGGATTCCAGCGGGGACGAATTAATACTCTGTGAGGATGAGGATGTACACAACACTGAAGAGGGTGAGGAATTGGTGAAGGAGGAGGATGAGGACGACATCTTGCCTCCGTAGAGCCAGCTTGTGCAGGGACAGATTACTTGCCAGCTTGTTTTGTGGGGGCCCAAACGAACCAATCATTTCAGCCACAGTCGTGTGGCAGACCCTGGCGCTGAAATGATTGGTTTGTTAAAGTGTACATGTCCTGTTTATACAACAAAAGGGTGGGTGGGAGGGCCCAAGGAAAATTCCATCTTGCACCTCTTTTTTTCTTTGCATTATGTACTGTTTGGGGCCTAGTTTTTCAAACTGCCATCCTGTCTGCCACTGCAGTGTCACTCCTAGATGGGCCACGTGTTTGTGCCACCCACTCGTGTCACTTAGCATAGTCATCCAGCTACCTCGGTGCAACCTTTTGGACATAAAAACACTATTGTGAGGTGTGAGGTGTTCAGAAAAGACTGGAAATCAGTGGAAATTAAGGTTATTGAGGTTAATAATAGCATAGGAGCAAAAAAAACAACACATTCTGTGATTTTAGCTGTTTTTATGCTTTTTTAAAAAAAAATACAGATCCAAAACACAAAACTCAGAACCCAAAACACGGAAGGGTGGTTTTGGCAAAACCAATCCAGATCCAAAACATGAAGAAAGATCCAGATCCAAAACCAAAACACAAAACATGAAAAGTGGCCGGTGCACACCCCTAGTTTTTATACCACTTTAAGTAATTCATTATATATGAGTTTCTTTTGTCTTAATTAAAATGTGATTTTTTTTTAGATGAATTTAGTGTTTTTAGTTAAAAAAGGCTTATACTTACGATTTTGACGAAATGCAGGGATCTCGGTGGGCTGCGATGTCTCTGGTTCAGGACAGGGGGGCTGTGACAGAGTAGTCTGCGACAGGGTGCTCTGTGAGTCATCTCAATGGAGGAAATATGCTCACTTGTGTCATGTTCATCAGAAAGCAGCAGCAGTAATTCAGGAGAGGCTAGACTGCTGGGATGCTTTGCTGACTTGACTGATTGCATTCCCCCTCCGATTTTTGACTGGTGCTGCAGGATAAATAAGATGACATGACAGGCTGACAAGATTTGTTACTGCAGAGTTGCCAAAAATGGAGTAATATGCATCATAGTACTTCCATTCCATCCTTTTTGCACCACTTTTATTGTGATTATGGTCATGGACCTTGATAAACATCTTGCGCATAGACTTGTTTATCACTTGCTGCTGGGACCTTTTTATTCTACGACTTGCCAGTATCTTGGTGATGTTATGCTACACAGTAGCACCCTTACTGTGCCCATCAGAGGAAATCCCTATTGGGAAGAAACACGTTAGGGTTCAGAACAAGACCGCTGCATCTGTCTGCTGATATCCACAGCCACATTTGAGCACTTATCCTGCTACCAAGAGCTGTTAACTACCAGCCGCTACCAGCCACCACTTCAAGCCTTGGTCACATATATGCTGCTCACTGAAAGGGAACCGTACTTTGCACAATCATTACGTGCGCTCCAGGGCTCACATTGAGCCTACAACTGGGTTCTCTTCAGATGCACACTCTCCCCCCACAGACGCATGGGGTTGGGATACAAATACATGCTGGAATATTGTATCCCATTTTAAACAACAAAGTATCTTTGTGGGCTGACGTAACTTTCTACACTGAACAATAAATTATTGTGTTCATTCATAAGAGGATCGAATCTTCAAAACCACAATTTCTTCATTTTTTCAGCGCCATCTTGATTGATAGTTTGTGATCCTTTTTCTTATACCGGTACACCAATGGATTAGCACTACAGATTGCAGCCTTTTCATTTATATATATTTTATATTCAATTACAGTGGACACTTTCATTGTTTTATACTGTATATACATTTTTTAATTATTTTTTCATTGTATTTTTCTGTATTCATTTCAATGTTTTATTGTGTTAGAATCTAATGTTTTAGATAATAAATGTTATTTATTTTATTTTGATGGGCATTTCTCCAGAATATTTTTTTATCCCTTCAGCACTGTTCATTGATTTAGTTCATTTGTTTTTTCTCTTTTGGCTTGCTACCATATTGCACAGCTGCAGGGGGATAATTGTTTAGTGGCTCCAGTCAGCGCCTGAGGCTAATTTTCTAGTTCTCTTTTTCAGAAGACAAACTGAGGCTGATACCAACAGCAGAACAAAAATGTTTCCAAACACGTGCAACGAATTGAGGGCCTGATTCAGACCCGGACGCTATTTGCATCCGCTAACTGGCTAAAAGGGGCCGGCTATTTAAATCATGCTCCCGCACTGCGTCACGTAAAGCCGCCCACTAAGTAATAGCGAGCAGCCGCACTATGCGCTCGCACCTGTATAAAGACGCCCCTTTGCCACTCGCAACACACATCATCTCTGGTAGTTTTAGGATTAATCGGTAACATTGAGAGCCATCGTAGCTGCTTGCAGTGCTTGTGGTAGCCTTTTCCTACCACAACATTGTGAGCAGTTCAGGCTAAAATACAACCTAGTCACGTGTGTAATGATGCTACTTTGCTAATTGTGCACACCCATTAAACGCCATTCTGACAGTCGGGTACGCCTGCGTTCGCACATCCACACCCCTGTTTTCAAGCACCTTCCCCTGTTACCACCCACAAACGGCACTGTCACTCAAAATAGCGGCCCAACTGCAGGCTACAGGCAAGCACTTTCACGCACACGCATTGCGACTCATACGCATGCACAGATTGTGAAAAATCGCTCAATGCAAGCGAGCGCAGCATAGCGTCCGGGTCTGAATCAGACCCTGAGTCCCTTGATTAGAAACAATATCCACTGGTAATCCATGAAGTCTGAAAATATGTTGAATGAACAAAACAGATAACTCTTTGGTAGAAGGCAGTTTTAAGAGTGGAATGAAATGAGCCATTTTACTGAAACAGTCAACAACTGTCCAAATGACCGAGTAGCGAGAGGAAGAAGGTAAATCAACAATAAAATCCATAGCAATGTGAGCCCAGGGTTTGGACGGTGTTGTTCAAGGAAGAATAAGACCAGAAGGAGCGGTGCAAGGAGATTTAATATGAGCACAAACATCACAGGCCATAACAAACTCATGAACATGCTGAAATAAGGCTTGCCACCATACTGACCAGGAGAGAAGTTCAGCAGTTTTGGAGATGCACAGGTGACCAATAGCTCTAGAAGAATGAAAGTCCATCAGAACAGCTTTGCGAAATCTTTCAGAGACAAAGAGTAATCTCGGTGGCTTTCCAGAAGGAGCTTCAGTCTGACAGGAATGGAGAGCATCAGCTAAATTCCTGGTCAAGGCCAAATGAATGTGAGAAGCAGGAATGTTGGTCTCTTCAGAAGGTGTGGTAGGTTGAATGGGTTGGAAGCTTCGTGAAAGAGCATCCACCTTGAGATTCCTGGAGCCAGGTTGTAAAGACATAATGTAGTTAAAACAGGTGAAGAAGAGAGCCCAATGTGCTTGTCTAACATTTAATCTCTTTGCACTTTCAACATATGCCAAGTTCTTATGGACAGTCAAGACTGTGATCAGATGTTCAGCTCCTTCTAACCGTTGTCTCCAATTTTCAAAAGCCCATTTGATGGCCAACAATTCTCAATTCCCAATGTCATAATTTCTCTCTGCTGGCATAAGTTAATGCGAGTAAAACACACATGGATGAAACTTGTTATCCTGGGGATCCTTTTGCGACAAGATAGCACAAACACCAACTTCGGAACCATCCACTTCACATCCAGATCAGGATGACGGAGAGCAGGAGCAGTGATGAAGCTGACTTCAGGGAATTGAAGGCCTGTACCGTCTTGACAGGCCAGTTTGCTGTATCTGCCCCTTTTTTAGTCAATTCAACAATGGAAAAAAAAGACTTGCTAAATCTGTGATAATACTTTGCAAAACCAAGAAAGAGTTGGATAGCTTTTAATGTGGAAGGCTGTACACAATCTGAGATGGCTTTCACTTTACCTGGATCTATAAAGAACCCCTGGGAAGAGAAGACATATCCCCCCAAAAAAGACCTCCTTCACTTCGAACTCGCATTTCTCCAGTTTTGCATACAGATTATTCTCTTGGAGCTCACCTGTCTCACATGCTGGCGATGTTGTTCCGAAGACTTAAAACTGATGAAGATATTGTCTAAGTATACAATGGCAAAAACTCCAAGGAACTCCCTCAAAACATCATTAATGAAATCTTGAAATATGGCAGGAGCATTTGAAAGACCAAATGGCATGACCATAATGGCCCGAATGAGGATTGAAGGTCGTCTTCCACTCATCACCCTTCTTAATCCGGATCAGGTTATAGGCCCCTCACAGATTGATTTTGGAAAAAGTGGATGCCTCACGAAGTTGGTCGAACAGAACTGATCTTAATGGTAATGGATAAAAGTTCTTAATGGTGATATTGTTTACCCCCCAGAAATCAATGAACTGTCGAAGTGTTCCGTACTTCTTCTGCACAAAAAAGAATCCAGCCATGAACAGATAAAGCCCATCTGAAGAGTGTCTTGAATATACTCCTGCATAGATTGACTCTCAGGTAGGGACAAAGCATATAACCTCCCTTTCGAAAGGTTGGCTCCATGCTGAAGCTCAATGGCACAGTCATATGGACGATGTGGAGGTAGAATATCAGCCTTTTTCTTAGAAAAGACCTCGGAGAGATCACAATAGGGAGCAGGAATAACAGATAAAGACTCTGACTGGATGGTAGCAGCAATTCATACCAGTTGAGCGATACATCATTTGGAACAGGTGGATCCTCACCGAAGGACTCTACCCGATTGCCAGTTGATCACAGGATTATGATTCCTATGCCATGGCAACCCCAGAATTATAGTTATGTTTTCAGAATGTAAAGCTCCAATTGATAGGCGATGTGAAGTCATCGAGAGATTACTACCCCTTTGCTAATAAAATTGCTATCCAAACCAATAATTGAGACAGGTTGAGGTAAGGACTCGAGAGTCAAGCCTAAAGAATTAAAAAATGAAACGTTCATGAAATTGTCTGCAGAACCACTGTCCAGAAAGGCAGAAATGTTTAATTCTTGATCAAAAACTTGGACGACTGTAGGAATAAGGATTGCATTACTGGGAGAGACAGATGCAAGGCCTAGATTTATCTCCCCTTGTACATCTAGACCTTGTCTTTTCCCAACTTGACTGGGCAAACATAGGCAGTATGTCCCTTACCACCACAGTAAAGACGTAACCCAATTGATCATCTTCTGTGCTTTTCCTATGAAAAAGGACAGAAAGCCCCTAGCTGCATGGGCTCTTCTAACTCAGGAGGCATAATCCAAACTGGAGATCAAGAAGAAATTGTAGGCAAATCTTTCTCATCTACGCTGCCAAAGTCGATGGTCAATATGAATGGCATAAGTCCATCCTGATTTTCAGGAGCCAGATAATGGACAAGGATGTCTTTGATTTGGTCAGATAGACTTAACCAAAACTGACTACGGAGTGTGGGATCTTCCACCCGCAATCTACTGACCACTTGCGGAACTTCGTGCAGTAATCTTCTGCTGCTTTCTGTCCCTGTCTTAGAGATTGAAGGTTGGCTTCGGCCATTGCCACCTTATCTGGATCATAATATAATAGTCGTAGAGCAGAAAATAAAGCGTCAACAGTGTGAAGTGTAGAATGGGCGGATGGTAAACCAAATGCCCAGGTTTGAGGGTCACCTTGGGGTAGGGATACAATGACTCCCACGCATTGGGCTTCAGAGCCAGAGGATTGGGGACGTAACTTGAAATACAATTTGCAACTTGCACAAAAATTTACAAAGTCTTTACATTTCCTGGAGAACCATTCTGGAAGGTTCAATTTAGGTTCTCTAACAGTGGTCAGAGCAGAAGAAATATGAGTATCCTAAACCTGGAGGGACAGTTCTTGAATGTTTTGTGTTAAGGCTTGAATTTGTGCTGTAAGGGCTTGTGCCGGGTTTTGAGTGGGATCCATGACAATGTAACAGTACCTCTATGAATATCTGTTTGGCCGGTTATAATGTTATGAATCACTAGGAGAATTCACGGGAAGGATTATTATTAGAGGTGTGAATCGATAGATAAGGAGGCTTTGAGAAGTCTATTGACAAAGAAGCTTGGAGGAGTCAATTGATAAGGAAGTTTTGAGAATTCGATTCATGAGGAGTCAATTAATAAAGAAGCTTTGAGGACTGGAGTGTACTTGATTGGAGTGTGGCCATGACCAAGTTGCAGCCATTAGGACTGATATAAACTTGGCTGGTGGCAGCCCTTGTAGGGCGGATGTGTACTTGACTGGTTGCAGCCTTGAGGGCTGAGGTATACTTGGCTAGTCGCAGCCTTGAGGGCTGATGTGTTCTTGGCTGGATGCAGCCTTGAGGGCTGAGGTATACTTGGCTAGTTGCAGCCTTGAGGGCTGAGGTATACTTGGCTAGTACCAGCCTTGAGGGCTGATTTGTAGCTGGGAATCCACAGAGACACTGAAGTGCGGCAGAGACTGCTATGATGTAAATAATTGAAAGTCCACACAGATGTTGTAGTGCAGCAGAGACTGCTGTGATGTTAATAATAGGTAGTATACACAGACTCTGAAGTGTGGCAGGGACTGCTGATGTAATTAGTGATAGTCCACACGGATGCTGAAGTGCTGTAATGACTGCCATGATGTAACTGGTGGATAATCTACACAGATGCTGAAGTGCGTCAGAGATGGCTGTGGAGTACTGGCTGAAAGTCCACACTGGCACTGCAGTGCAGCAGGTACTGCTGTGGTGTTCTTAGCACATGGTCCACACAGATGCTGAAGTGCAGCAGAGGCAGTTTGAGATACACGCTGGACACGAGGATCTGGAACATACAGAAACATGAACTACTCACAGGAACCGGAAGCTATGTACTGAATGCTATAGTCTGCATCAGAGCAGAGAACCAGTGGGGGTAAAAAAGGAAGAAGATCCAATCGGTGAAGGAAGGAGGTGACGGAGCAGTGAGGTAGGAGGACTTCACGGAGTAGCAGCGCCCATGTCTCCTAGCAATGGGCCTGTGACAATTGCCTGGAGCACTGTTGTCCAACAAGATGCAGCGGTGGCTTGTGACAATTGGTCTTTGTGATAGTGTATCACTGTCTATATTTCTGACAGCTTCATGCTTCTCAATCTCTAGCTCAGACTATCCTCCTCTTACTCTTCCTGATCAGATCCTTCCAGTGTCTGTAGTATTTTAAAAAAAAGTCTTGGTAAATTTTATCGCATCCACTTTATTAAAGGCACAAAAAAGGCCATTGGCTTAGACCTACCAAAATTGGAGAATAATAATTTTAGTAATTTTAGTAAAGAACATGGATATTAGAGATCCTAAAGTAAATGCTAAGCTTCTTGTTATCCTAGGACATGAAAAGTATTATAGAGGCAATTTATCACCTGTTATTTTAATCATTTAAAAAGCTAAGTCCAAATTTGTACATTATTTTATTATGTGTGCAATAGGGTCTGTATCTAACTGTTCAATGGATTCCCTCCATAGCAGTTCTCTGCATTGTCCCTCCTCTGCCATTAACATACTTGAAGATTGAACTGAATTGTGCAAATAACTTTTCAATTAAAACTGCCTAAGCAAGCTACCCCTCTCCACTAAGTCATGGAGAAAAATAAGTGTTAAGGTGGGTACACACCTGACTATATATATATATATATATATATATATATGTATATATATATATATATATATATATATATATATATGTATATATATCTACATGACCCAGTGTTGGGAAAATACTTCTTATAGAATATGCTGAACTTTTTTCATGTGTGTTTGTGCCATACTTGCCTGCCTTCCTGCACCCGGCAGGAGATTCCCAGTTCAGTATAGAGTCTCCTGCTGCCCCGTAAAGTTAATCAAAACTCCTGGATTCCCCACTGCCCCATCAGGAATCCAAGTCAACAACTGGCCAGCACCACAAGGCTTACTGATGAGCCTCTGCCCCAGCCGACTGTCCAGCCTGTTTAGGTCATTGGTCCCTCCCCATCACATTAAAACCTCGCAACCACCTACCAGTCCACTATACTGATGGTTCCAACCCCATTCCACCCTACTCCCCAGCCCACTTAACATACTCCCAAACTCACTTACCCTACTTCCCAACCCACTTACCTTGCTCCCTAACCCACATTCCCGCCCACATCCTCAGGGGCCATCTACTAACCCATGCTGGAGGCAGACGAGGAGCCGCCTCAATTTTATAATTTTTAAAATGCATTTAAAAATTTTGATATTCAAAAATCAATGATCAAGAAGTTATATCTCTCCCAATAGCTACTCTATGGTATATGGTGGTGATGACACTGATTGAACACGGTCACTAAACACATGGAGTAAGGACAGATTGTTGGATGCCGGGGCCTCAATCTGGACTTGAGCCATATCTTTACTGGCCTATTCAATCCAGCATCGGACCCACCAAATAGCATAGAGCAGCATAGCTATTGGGACAGATAAAACTTGTTGATAATGCAGTTTTAATATTGTTAGAACATAATGCTATTTTTAGGTAGCAAATTTATATAGTAAGCAGACTTGTTGGTTGCTTCATTTACATAATGCAGCCATGCTGGTTGCGTCGTTTACAAACTGTGGTTGCTCGTTTAGAAATTGCAGCCATGTTGGTTGCCTTGTTTACAAAATGCAGCCATGTTAGTTTGCCTACCTTACAAAATGCAGCCATGTTAGTTTGCCTACCTTACAAAATGCAGCCATGTTGGTTGTAGTTTTTTTTTACATTTGTGTGAAAAAATAAAAAACCTTTTCTTGCAAAATAAAAATATGTGTATTTTTTTTTACTTAACTTACAATAGTGGTACTTGAGCACATTCACAATGGCTTTGCAGGTCTCAGGAATGATGGTCGCCCAAAGCTTGAGGGAAAATGAGGGTTCCAAACTTCAGGTCTTCCAGTGACCTTTCTGTAGCCAGGAACCTCAGGATAGCAATCAGCATGTTAGTATACTGCCTATGGATGTAGGGAGTCACCAGGCCAAGCAACTCCTAGAAGGTGGTGTCATCCATGAGCAGGTAGTTGCTGTAGTCATCAGGATTATTCTCACAAATCTCCATCAGCAGCGGCATGTGGGATCGAGTGTCCCTCCTCATCAGCCACTCCTTCGTCCAGCAGGACCTCACCCTCCTCCTTTCCTGAGCTCCCTCATCTCTCAGCTTCATATAGTGATAGGAATCCATCATAACAGAATGCAGGATATAATACAGGATAGAATGCATGATAAACACACTTTGTTAAGCCAGGCAAAACAAAGCAGAGCACAATAGCAATGTACAGCGTTCAGCAGGTATACACTTAGGGCCGTATTCAATTAGCCACGATAAGTCAGTTTCTGCAGAAAAGTATCGCCAGTGATGTCATTTCGCCATGGGAAAAGTTTCCTCTGTATTCAATTCCAAAGACTCCGTGTCCGTGTCAGACCATCAGATACTGCCTTTGTCTATCTATAGCCTGTCTGCATGTGAATTGTTACATTACAGTGTCAATGGCTGTGACAGGGGGTAGGCTCCAAATTATAACTTGCCCCCGGGTGTCTGGGATGAACTTACGCCACTGTACAGGTCTCCCGGGACTTGGCGTCCATACCTTGTTCCTGGTGGTTTCTCTACTGTGCATGCGCAAAGCTTTGAGAAAATGGCAGTCATGCCATTTTCCTGGTGATTTCTGCAACGCTGTGCCTGCCTCCAGAGAGGTAAGTATCATGTATGACTGGAGGGGTGTGCGGTGTGGACCCTCACATTAGCATATATATGCCTGTTAGAAGACATATCTTTAGCACCTAGTCTAGGGCAGGTACCAGTATATACTGATGATAATGACTTGTAGTAAACTAGGTGCATAAACTGACAATTTTACTTCCTACACTAGATTGGCAGCTAGAATTTTAGAAAAGATTAGCAACTGGTTAAGCAAAATATTCACCTTTTTCTGCATTTGTCCACAAAGTGTCTTATGTTTGACTAGTGGAATAAGGCCTATGTGTTCCCAGCCCTTCTACAACACATGTAACAGAATGGATTTGTCATCTTCATCCCTACTCTATCTATAGACTAGAAACACAGGGAGATCCTTGGAGAGAGATAAAGGAGAGAGAGCGATAAAGTGGGGAGAGATACAGTACCAACCAAGCAGCTCCTAATGTTTGGTAGACACCTAACAGATATATCTGCAGATGATGGTTGCTCGTACACACTGAACAACAATCATCTATCTTCCCGCTGGCCAGGGGGTTTATCACGTCCCCCTCCATGCGGCTGCCTCTGCAAGTGTATGATGTGGTCATCTGACCGCCCGTACACACAGCTTGATACCCCAATATGTCTGCAGATATATTGGATATCGACTGTGTAGCACAGCTGACTTGATATGTCTGTGAATGACATTGTTCACAGATATATCACTGGAACACACTGGCCGACAGGCACCAGATATATTGGCTGATCAATTGATCGGCCAATATATCTGCCATTGTGTACCCAGCATAACTATCAATTTTCAAAAACAACCTGTAAAGTGACATGTGCTGATTGGTTGGTACTTTATATCCATCCACTTTATCTCTCTTCAAGGCTTAGTACATAGGCCCCATAGAATTATGAATACCCCTTAATTGCTAGAGAGAAATAATCGCTGTCCAGACAATAATTGTGGTTCCAAAGCACAAAAATTCTTATTGCAATAAAAAAGAAAGGTACACGCTTTGATCTAGCACAATTAGCGCAAAGACAATTAAATACAGAATATACGATACAGCCCAATACATACGCATGTGCACCGGTCCCAGCATACAATCATCAGTCCAGAAGCCTGTGGTCATCCAAGAAGAATGTCTGTTGACTGGGACCGGGACACAGGCTATATACCCTAATGGATCATGATAACAACAATGTAGACAGACAAACATAATTCCATTGCTTCTTGCTCTTTGTAGTATGCTGTAGTTCATAGAACAGTTCACTAGGGTTATGTCCCAATTCTCCACAGTCTCTTGAGATTACATTGTTTTTCTATAATTGGTTTAAGACGCTACATACAGAGTATACATTTTTACCAATGATTTCCTATGATTCATAATCATCGAACGCAAGATGCAACTCCCTCGCTGGTAGGTTTGGATATCTGGAAATAAACAGTGTTTCAGTATAGTACCAAACATGCCATGTCTACCATGTTGTATACCTTAAATATCATATACATACATTTCACAACATAATTATATGCTATTAATACCTCTAATTTATGTTTAATGTGCAGGAACCTTTTATGAGTGAGTGTATATTAATGATGATATGTAAGTATGCGTTGTGTGTCTACACGCAGCGTAAAAGGTGCACTGTGTGCAGGGGTTGTGTAAAGTGCAAACATGCGCTGTGTGTGTTTATATTTACAATAGTAACTGTGTATATGTGTGCACGCATTGAGGATACACATGCGATCGTTTAAGTGTATATATATTAGGGATGTGCAGGCTCGGATAGGTTCGAGTTTGCACGCCGAGTTCGGATTTTTCCCTCCAAAAAAACGGAACTCAGAACAAGGCAAAACGTCATCTTACATGGACGAACATCATCATTCCTGGCCAAAAGTCCAGGAATGATGATGTTCGTCCATGTAAGATGACGTTTTGCCTCGTTCTGAGTTCCGTTTTTTTGGAGGGAAAAATCCGAACTCGGCGTGCAAACTCGAACCTATCCGAGCCTGCACATCCCTAATAATATATATATATACATAGATATATATATGTGTGCAAATGTGCATCAGTGTAATATACAGTCAGGTGCATAAATTTTGGGACATTGACAGAATTTTCATATTTTGGCCTCTATTCACCACCACAATGGCTTTGAAATTAAACAAACAAGATTTAACTGCTTTAACTGCAGACTTTCAGATTTAATTTGAGGGTAATTACATCCAAATCAGGTGAACGGTGTAGGAATTACAACGGTTTCTATATGTGCCTCCCACTTTTTAAGGGGCCAAAAGTAATGGGACTATCAACTCAAAAGCTATTTCATGGACAGGTGTGGGCTATTCCCTCGTTGTTTCATTTCAAAGCCATTGTGGTGGTGAATAGAGGCCAAAATATGAAAATGGCCCAATATTTATGCACCTGACTGTAGATTATGGATACATAATTAAAACCTCTATGCAATCCTGTCTATACCTTCTAAAATCCTGCCTATACCTTCTAAAATTGTCGCTATTTAGCGTAATGAGTCGCACAGTAAATAAATGCTTTCAGACTTTTAATGTGGTTCCAAAGCACGAAAACTTATTATTCAATATAAAAACAGATGGTTACATGCTGTGATCTAAATACAATTAGGGCAAATAAATCATACAGACCCAAGGTACAGTTATATACGCACATGCTCTGGGCCCAGATACTGGCATCAGCATTAGAAACCTCCGTCAACAACACAGCAAGAAGACTCAAGACTGGGGTCAGAGAGTGCACATATGTACTCTTACAGGGATAGGCAATACAATAGACAAGTTTGACACGATTCCATTGGTTCTTCTTAAAGGTGCTTCTGTTACAGGATAGTTCATAGGTCAATTCGAATGGACACAAACAGCCTCTAACAACCCTTTGTGTCCTTTTTCCTGCTGCATGCTAATCTAAGCTGCTAACATTAAAGAGTACATTTTAATGTGTTAACTCTCTGTGGTCCAGTTTGCAGACGCACGTTGCGATCTTCTCACCGATGATACCGGAAATCTGTGGAGACACAGTGGATCTGCTTACCATGTACTAAACCTTAGATATCAAATAACCTTTATTACACAACATTAATAAATACTGCATAAACCTTGGATATTACACTTTAATGCTAGGGAACCTTTTATATAAGTGTGCAGTGTGTAAGTATTGGGGAATTGGGAAAAGATGCTAGTTAGCGATGTGCGACTATGTGTTTTGTGGAGTACAACATGGTACGTGTTTTGCAGGGATAATCATTTTATATGTTTGAATGACTGTCTGTATTTGTATGGTGAGGACCTTTAACTTCTTTCTATTGCATGGGAATCGCACAACGCTAAATAATAGCATCACCGTATGTACTTATAATGGCGAGCTTCACTAAAATGGCACTGGGCGGCCAGCTGCAAAATGGCGTCGCCCCGATCTAATTTTACACCGATCCTGTCTCAGCCAATTATCCGGCTTCGGCAATATATATTAATATATATATATATATATATATTATTCAGTAACTGGTAATATTACGTTTACTTCTGTCTGAACTAAGGGCCTGATTCAGAGCCGGACGCTCTGACCAGAGCGCTCGCTCTGAATCAGGGCCCTCCTACCTGAAAATGGAGCGGCCTCCTGGCCGCTCGCATAGCTGTGGGTGACCACCCACAGCTTATGCGAGCGGCCAAAAAGATGGTAGCGATGGTCAAGACCATTGCGACCATCGGGCTTGCGACGAGACCCTGTGGTAGGGTCTCACTGCCGCAAGCCCAGGAGTGCTTTTGGCTCTATCAGAGCCAAAAGCACTCCCACTGACATCACTAGTGATGTCAGTGGGGCCGGCTCCCTCCGTCGTGCGCATGCGCATTAGGGCACCATCGACCCACTTGCGAGCGCTCAGCGCTTGCGAGCGGGTCTGAATTAGGCCCTAAGTTCAAAAATTACAGACAATGGAGTTGTTCTGATCAGAGATGGCCAGCAGATAATTGATGGAATCACAATGTAATCAAAGGCCTTTCTAGCCTATTTAGAATGGAAATGCTAGTTCCTTTAGGCATACAATGATAGTCAGACCTAAAGACAATGTTTCATTCAAAACATTCGTCTGCACCTCACAATATGTGTGTGTTTTTCAATTACTAGTCACAGACATGTAAACAGGACTTGTCTCCCAGCACTGGTCAAACCTTGCATTTTTAAATATATATAAAGTCTTTTAAATACATATGTGTATCCATGCGCATTTATTATGTAAAGACTTTAACAGTGTGCAGTAACATGGCAGATGTACACAAAGCTAGATAGTGCCGTAAACAATGATATTATACTGACTACGCCAGATGGCGTTGTGCAGACAACGCAAATATGGCGTCTTCAGATATTTTCAAAGATCTGATCTCAGCCAATCATCCAGCTTCGACAGAATGAAAATTTACAAACACTGGCCCTGATTCAGAGCCGGACGCTCTTTGTGAGCGCTCGTTCTGAATCAGGGCAGCCTTTTTTTTGCCCGGCCTCCAGGCCACTCACTAAGCTGTGGGTGACCCAAGCCCCAGTGAGCGTCCTGCTCTAATAGAGCAGGAAGCTCACTACTGAATCACGAGTGATGTCAGTAGGGCCGCCCACAAATGGCAGGCGTTCCTTCAGGAACGCCTCCGTTTGTCCAGCCACCCCCCCTCCCCGCCTACAAAACGGGGTGAGCTGTCGATCACCATCAACAGCCGCCCCATTTGTAGCGAGCCCCGGAGCGAGTGAATTTCTCACTCGCTATGGGACTTGCACACACACGTGGCACGCGTGGCGCATGTACAGTGCCCCACCATCGACCCGCTTGCGAGCACATAGCGCTCGTGAGCAGGTCTGAATCAGGCCCACAGTGCAGACAGGCATTCCATGAAAAGGCAAAGCAGAGTGGAAAGTGAAAATTGTGTCACCTGAACTTCGCACCACATGAAACAGTTCTGCTGGGGATCTCAATTTCTGCATAATTGCTCCGCAATTTTCATCAAAATGTATATTTTGTAATATTATCCCAAAAGTAGTGATGTAGTGAGGAATGGGCTTAGCACTTCACACTTATAAAGCAGCTGTTTGCTTCTTTACAACATGTATCTCCTTTTTCTGCATTAAACCTACTTAAAATTCACGATGCCTGTTTCAATTGCATGCATATTCATTCAACCTTCAGTTCTCCATACAGCAACCTGTTTCATTCCATATAAAGAGTGCTGACTAGAGAATACATGTAGAGACATGTCTCTTCCACAGACAGTATGCTTGGAACCCAACAAATCTGTCTTACATTTTCCTTTATTTTATTTACTAACTAAACAGAACCTATATGCTTTAATAGCAAGGATTACAAAACCAAATAAAATGGTTAGTTTTCAATCAATATTACCATATATACATTGCATTGTCTATTGATTATTTGTTAGTTGGATATTGCATGGAACTTAATAATTAGCATATAGATGAAGCATGTTTATTTCCCCTTGCACAGGCACTGATAAACTAGTTTTTGCTTGGTTATTCATGAATGGTAAAAGTCTGATAAGGAACCAGGCACTGTGAGATGTCCTTGAAGTGACCTTCGAACTGCAGCCAGAAATCAGTCTTTGTTTGCTGCAAGCACAAACAGAAGGTCAAATGGTCTGACCTGTGATCCTTGTCTTTGGCTGATACAGTGTCTTTAATGATACTCTGAAATGAGGTAAAATTTGGACAACTGTATAAAGTGTATTCAAAGCACGATTTATAATCCCCTTGTTTTATCAACAGAAAACAAAACCAAATACCATTAAAAAAAAAATTAAAAGGCAATTGCAACCAAAATATATTTTTTAATATTGTCCCCAAATGATAATGAAATATCAGTGAATGATTATAATTAAATTTTTGGGTGCTTTTTGATGGAAAATATTCACAAATATGTATTGGTTACTAGAAGTTTCGGATTGGCCAAATGGCACTTCTGGCAAGTGTCCCCGCCCTCCTCCCCCCGCCACCTGATACATGATATGGGCTCTGCGAGGCAGAAGGGGTGGCAGCAGTGATGGGCCGGTGTGCTCTACTTGACCGGGAAGAGACGGGGCGTGCCGCGAGGCCAGGCCACTGTGATTTGCAGCATGCCCCCTTGAAACTTAACAACGCACCCATCGCGAGCAAGCTCGCCTAAGGTTGATCTACAGCCCAAGTCCGTCCCTGATTACTAGCCAGCACTCATTGATGCTTTAATAAATGAATGGACCCAGGTCAAAGAACAAGTTAAAATGCTAGCATAATTCTCTAGCGGTCATCAGTAACATCAGTACTGTAGGTCAGCAGTAGGGCCTGGCTAGTTGTGTTATTCGCTTGTAGCAATCCTCTTAGCACTTAGGGCAGGTCTTCCCAACCACGGTCCTCAAGGCACACTAACAGTCCAGGTTTTAGGGATAGCCATACTTGAGCACAAGTGAATTAATTAGTGCCTCAGTTATTTTGATTTAACCATCTGTGCACAAGCATGGATATCACTAAACTCAGGACTGTTAGTGTGCCTTGAGGACCGAGGTTGGGAATCACTGACTTAGGGCCTGATTCTGAAGTACTGTAGGAGCAAAGCAAAACAAGTAAGTAATTTTATCTGGAACAAACCATGTTGCAATGCAAGGAGTGAAAATAAATGTATTATTTATTTAAACCAATGGTACTAGAGGGCTACCTGGTCCCTCTGGTACCATTGGTTTCAGAAGTAACAATAGTCAAAACTCTCTCAACTATTTAACATCATGAGGCTAAAGAATTTCTGTTAAGAAATAGAGATTTGTTTTCTGACATATCTGTGTAAAACAACATTACACATGATATAATCAGTATACCAAGGGTTAAGGTTAACCTAAAGCCCTATAGCATATCAGAAGCCCAAAGGGAATCAGTGTCTAAAGAAATTTTTAAAAAGTATTAAAGTTAGATATAAATGAAGAGTTACATAGAGTATTCAAACCCAATTGTACTGATTCCAAAATCCGATGGGAGTCTACGCTTCTGCAATGATTTTCCGTAAATTGAATAGTGTGTCTAAGTTTGATGCCTACCCAAGGTCTCATGCGGATGATCTAATTTAAAGGCTGGGAATGGCATGGCACTTTACCACTCTGGACATAACCAAAGGGTTCTGATAAAAGCATGGGGGAAGTTGTTGATGGGAGATATACAGTACTGTTCAAAAGTTTTAGGCTGTGTGGAATGCAAAGTGAATGAACAAAAGAAAAATCTAAATCAAATCATTATTTGGTGTGATCACCCTTTTCCTTCAAATAGCATCAATTCTTCAAGGTACACTTGCACACAGTTTTTCAAGGAACTCGGAAGGGAGGTTGTTCCAAACATCTTGGAAACTAACCACAGATATTCTGTGGATGTAGGCTTGCTCAAATCATTCTGTCTCTTCATGTAATCCCAGACAGACTTGATGATGTTGAGATTAGGGCTCTGTGGGGACCATATCATCACAAACAGGACTCCTTGTTCTTCTTTACACCGAAGATAGTTTTAATGACATTGGCTGTATGTTTGGGGTCGTTGTCCTTCTGCAGAATAAACTTGGAGCCAATCAGACGCCTCCCTGATGGTATTGCATGATGGATAAGTACCTGCCTGTATTTCTCAGCATTAAAGACACCATTAATCCTGATGAATCCCCAACTCCATTTGCTGAAATGCAGCCCCAATCTTGCAAGGAACCTCCACCATGCTTCACTGTTGCCTGCAGACACTCATTATTGTACCGCTCTCCAGCCCTTCAGCGAACAAACTGCTCTCTGTCACAGCCAAATATTTAAAAATTTGACTCATCAGCACCTACTGCCATTTTTCTGCACCCCTTGTTTCCACATTGAAGGTATGGCTTTTTGACCACAAATCTTCCATTAAGACTACTTCAGGCCAGACTTCTTTGAACAGTAGATGGGTGTACCTGGGTCCCACTGGTTTCTGCCAGTTCTGAGCTGATGGCACTGCTGGACATTTTCCGATTTCGAAGGGAAGTAAGAATAATGTGTCTTTCATCTGATGCACTTGGTCGACCACTGCGTCTACGGTCCTCAACGTTGCCCGTTTCTTTGTGCTTCTTCAAAATAGCTTGAACAGCACATCTTGAAACACCAGTCTGCTTTGAAATCTTTGCCTGGGAGGAACCTTACTGATGCAGTATAACTACCTTGTGTCTTGTTGCTGTTCTCAGTCTTGCTATGGTGTATGACCTGTGACATAAACTGTCTTCCACAACCTCACCTTTGTAGCAGAGTTTGGCTGTTACTCACCCAGTTTTAAGCCTCTTACACTACATATTAAAATTATTATCATTATCACCTGTTTCGTATGATTGGTTAGTCATACATCTGACTATAATCCTACAAAATCCCTGAATTTGTGCAAGTGTACCTAGAAGAATTTATGCTGTTTTAAAGGCAAAGGGTGGTCACACCAAATATTGACTTGATTTAAGCACCTTACACACTGGACAATGTATTTGAATGATATGAACGATAACGATATCTTTGAATGATATATCGTTCAAATCGTCCAGTCTGTATGCACTTACCGATGAACGATGTGCGCTCCAGTGGGTCGTTAACGATATCCCCAATCGCCTGTACATGCAGTACAATCTGGAGATATCGCTAGCAATCTCATGCTGCTGAATGCAGCATGTGTCCTCGTTCGTCGTTGCCTTCAATCGGCAAGTGTGCATGCACTTGCCGATGCTGGGACCCCCGCCGGGCCCGCCACATCCGACATCTCTTCTGTTCATTCACTTTGTATTTTGTTAATTGATAAAAATAAACTATTAACACTTTTATTTTTGAAAACATTCTTACTTTGTAGCATTTTTCCACACCTGCCTAAAACTTTTGCACAGTATTGTATATGCACCATGTTCCTAGCCCCTGTCTGACAATCAGCTAGATAGCAACTTTGATTACCAGATCACCTCTGAGAAACTGATAAATGTGATGTGTGTAAATTTTTTTGCTTCACAAAAAAAACTAGCTGCAAACACTTGTACAAAGGCCATGGACTGGGTATGATGCTGATTGGGTGCTGCATGCAGAGTGCGGCCGTGTAACTGGTTTTGAATACTGTACTAAAAATCTCTTTTTTTTTATTCAGCAGGCATTGCTTGTACAGTTTATTCATTATGTTTCTGAACATGGTCAGACATGAAAAAATTAAATACATCAGATTTCTTTTGAAAGCTTTTGATGATTATTCTATTTGGGCAGGATATACAAAATGAGAAGGCTTTGTGTTTAGAATTGGGTCAATGTCTGTGTGTTCCTTTGTCTTTTGTATATATTTCCAAGCACAAGGTTATAGCCTTGATCTCAAATAATAATTAATTAGCTACAGTGAAAAAGAAAAATTGCAGGTACGAAACTAGTGATATAATTACATCACATATATAATTACAGATGTATTTTTTTGTGCTATTATTGAATTGCACACAATGATATCAGCTAGTCTGCACATTCCAAGTTATTAGTTTTATTATCTGATACAAAGTCAGTTTATATAAATAAGTATAATGAATGTTATGTCTTTTGTGTTATCCAGTCTGCTCAGTACTATTTCATAATGAACACACAGAGATACATGTTAATAAATACTATTATGAACAGGGAAGGAGCTGAAACAAGCCCCTGTATCCTGCCAGACTACCAATATCCTTCTCAAACAGAAAAGAAGTCACTGCCAATTAGTTAACCTATAAAGAGGATTAATAACAACTCAAGGAGAAACACTTGTGTTGAAGGTCTCTCTGGCAAGTGATTGGTTAAACACCTCTTTGGAATTAATAAGGCAGACAACTCGACAATTACATGGAATGAATTATAAATAAATTTGGAATATTTCAATGCATGATTTAACTCTCACTAGATTTGGTATAAAGGGCCTGATTCAGACCCACTCGTAAGCGGGCGAACGTATGTTAGGCGTACGTACAAAAATATTTAAATTCAAGGGCTCGCTCGTATTTTCGAACCCATCTAAAAATCCTCCCCAAACTCAGACGACCCCTCCTCTAACTAACGAGAGTGCGAAATAGCGAGCGTACATCCCCAAAATGGCTTGAAGGGAACGCACGCACAAGTATAAACCGGAAGTGGCCTTGTCAGATGTCGATTACCTGCTCCTTTATTCTGCCTACCTCCATCAATCGTATCATGCCAATCAATGAATCAATTACCTTATTTTTTGTTTTTTTTTCAACACAATGCAAGAAACTTTACTCTTGTCCGTGTTTGTGTTTTCACGCAGAATACGTACGGCTTAAACATTCGCTTTTATTGTTCAATAAACATGTTACCCACAATTAAACAATTGTTCTATTGCTTTGGATCCCCGCATATTTCCCGGGGTTCATTTCTTTATTTAAATTTGCTTACGCATGTCACTGCATCAAGCCTATCATAACTCTCCAGAGATTTCTGGCCCTGTCGAACACATGACTCATACACTAACCAATAGAATTGCTCCTGTTAAATGAATTTTTGGAAAAACACCATTGCCATCATGAGAGCCTCCGCATTCACCAAGCGCGAGCTGCTGGTGCTAACGGAGGTGATAGATAGGCGTATCACCAGCCAGCCTCCACCCATCACCAACCGGCAGAAGCGTTCCGCATATGCGGAGGCACGGGCCCGCCTGCGCTCCTTCGGCTCACGCCGCAACATCGGCCAGCTGGAGCGCAGGTGGTCGGACCTGCAACGGCGAACGCCCCGCTTGCTGGCATGCTTTCGCATGCAGATTTCAGAAAGTAAGTTTTATTTATTTTGTTTATCATGTTTGTCTTTGTGGCCCAAACTGCGTGTGCATGTTGTCATGTCTGTCCAATTTATTCATTCTCCTCATATTTGCATGGCTATGTTTTCCCTCTATTTCTTAATTATTCATTCTCCTCATATTTGCATGGCCATGTTTTCCCTCTATTTCTTAATTATTCATTCTCCTCATATTTGCATGGCCATGTTTTCCCTCTATTTCTTAATTATTCATTCTCCTCATATTTGCATGGCCATGTTTTCCCTCTATTTCTTAATTATTCATTCTCCTCATATTTGCATGGCCATGTTTTCCCTCTATTTCATAATTATTCATTCTACTCATATTTGCATGTTTTTCTTGTTGGGGGGTGTTTTTAAATTGTTTTTTGGCCAGGATTTGTGCTGAAACTAACCACAATTTGTTTGACATCTTTTAGGGGGACAGCCAAGACTACGCCGTCACCGTCCAGCCAGACGGCGGTCACGCCCACTCTCCCCAACCCCCAGCCAACACTCCACCCCCAATAATTCCCCTATTCCCCACTCCTCCCCAGCCTTCCAAGACACTCTCCCTGAAATGTCGGGCCTCCTTCCCCTCCGTCCCACTTCCCCCTCTCCTCCAACCACCCCTCTTCCAATTACCCCCTCCCCGGAGTCCGTAATAACCCCGCCCCGATCTTTGGGGAATGGAGGGTCCTCCGAGGAGGACGATGGTGGGACTTCCGGAGCTGCTGTTTTGTCACCCGGTATGTTTTTCTTTCGCCTTTTTTTTAAGCACAAACTGTTGTATGTAATCATGTGTCGTTCCTTTATTCGGGGTTTTTGGGTCGACTTTTGTGGATTTAGCAGATTGCCTTTAACTGTTCCTGCTGATTTCAACATACACATATCACACCTAGGGGAATTTGTACATAGGCCTTGTATTTTTGGCACCCCCCATTTATTTATTTTTTTTTTGTTATTTTTGGAGTGATTTCGTTGTATTTTATAATTTTTAATGTGGTTACCCTATTGTTGTATTAATCCACACACTTTTCTCACCAACAGAGGAACAGAGGCGTCGTGACGAAGTTCAAGTTTGTGTGGCCCAGATGCGCCAACATATAATTGGTGTGCTCGTGGCCCTTGATCGTTTGTCTGGCATCCTTCGCCAATAGTTTGTTTTTTGGTTGTTTTTTTTCACATTAAATGTTATTTTTCAAACATACGTTCCGGCTAAAACCCAAAGATTGTTAACCCTGACATAAGTAGACTGTTCCTGCAAGGATTTCCATTGTTTTAAAGTAAGATTGTGTTTTGTATTTGTATGTAAAACAGCCACAAGAAACACATTACAGTCACAATGTCATTTCCCTTTTAGGGTGTAGTGTCAATTAGATATTTCATCATTTTACAGGTTCCTAGTTGGTGTGCAAGCTGCTTAGGCCAATCTTACAAAGCCAAATGATTGTACAGGCTTCCTTTTGGTGTGGGTTTTGAACCAGAAAACATATTTCATTTTAGCTCAACTGGCGACAGTACTGGATTACCCCTTAGTCAAATGTACCGTGTGTGAACCTGGTTACACTTGCTGGTAACGTCCAATAAAAGGAAGAACATTTCACTCAAAAAACATTTATTCACAACATAACTGATAAATCAAAGTGGTCACTCACAAAAAAAACACACAGTGATAATCTCAAATACAACACATACCAAACTAAAACAAACCAAAAACAACAAATCAAGAACTGGTTGACGAAGGACCATGCCAACATGATTCCACAAACATGGCGTTGCGATATGGGTTCCATAATATATTCCCAAAATGTCCAGATCCAGGTTTGGTAAGGGTAGCAGGAAGTAGTGAGCATTGGATTGCCAAAGATTATGTGAACAAACAGAAGATGGTGGAAAAAAAAACACAAAATTAGAGGTTCGCAAACAAACCCAAACACATTAGGTATAAACACTGTTGTTTTGTACAAACTTAACTAAAAAATCTGGCCACCACATCATCGCGTATGGCCCCCCCACATACTGACCTCCGACCAACCTCGGGGGGGCCATCCTCAGGTAAGGCATCCTCTGGCTGCATTGGGACACCACTCCTTATGGCGATGTTGTGAAATATCCCACACAGGACCACAATTTTCGACACCATATCCGGCAAATACATGAGCTCGCCACCAGAGCGGTGGAGGCATCGGAATCGGCCTTTTAAAAGGCCGATACAGTGCTCCACCACTTGCCTGGTGGCTGTAAGTGCGGAATTATACGCACTTTGTGGGCCTGGTGTGGGAGCCAAATAAGGAGTGAGCAACCAGGACATGCAAGGATATCCACTGTCTCCTATGGAAAAGAATAGACAACATCAGGAACACTGTGTATCAAGCTTAACATTGTTATGTACTAAAGGGCTCCACTTACCCAGAAGCCATGCATCACCAGCTTGTAGGTTGTTTAATTTGTGCCATATCCCTGATTGCCGGATGACGAAGGAGTCATGTGCACTTCCGGGTAATTTAGCATTCAGGGACAGGATCTGGAGGGAGGCATCACATACCACCATTACATTGAGGGAGTGATAGTGTTTCCTGTTTCGAAATATGGCCTCCAGCCATGCTGGAGGCTGAAGTGGTATGTGAGTACCATCCACAACCCCTATGATGTGTGGGAAGGCAGCTATTTGGTAAAAATTGGCCTTGGACACACTAAGGGCACCCATATCCAAAGGCATTTGAATAAAATGATGGAGGTGCTTGAAAAGTGCCTCCATCACTGCCCTCAGGATCCTGGAAAAGGGGGATTGGGAGATGCCCGCCACTATTCCCACCATTGTTTGAAACGATCCTGAGGCACAGAAATGTAACACCGCCATAAATTGCGTAAGTGGTGGTATTGCTGTTGGACTGTCAATTTGCCGCTCAAGATCACTTTCTATTAATGAGAGAGTGTCTATGATGATTTTGGGAGGTAGACGGTAGCGTCTTAAAACCTCATCATCGGGCATTCCAAAAAAGGTGACCAGTGTTCGAAATATCTGGGGCCTTGCATGCCTACGATGCCTACGCCTGGGACGAGATTGAGGTTGGTCGGCTTCCGGGAGCATGGCCAGAACAATCCGTCCCAGATCTACCTGAAATTCAAAGATTTCAATGTAAGGCTTTTGACCCACCCCAAAACAAAATTAAAACAACTTAGCTTGATGATACCATCCATTGCTGCTTACATGCCGGGGTATTGTCATGATACGTCCAAACTGAAATTAAACACCAAAATTATTTGACACATTTCACTCTGTGCATTTTTGTTTATAAATTTTGTGCTAGACCAAAGTTAAAATATGCGAAACACCCATTTTGCAAAACAGCAAAACGACATTTCACACAGTACATCAAAATGGGTTGAAATGTTTGCACAAAAAGCGAAAGAGAAACCACAAAAAAGTTAAAATGATTATTAAGCCTTTAAAAATGCGCTAATTATTTCGCAAATACAAGTCACAAGAGTAACTACTAAAAATGCGCTAATTAGTTTGCAAATACAAGTCACAAGAGTAACTACTAAAAATGCGCTAATTATTTTGCAAATACAAGTCACAAGAGTAACTACTAAAAATGCGCTAAATAGTTCGCAAATACAAGTCACAAGAGTAACTACTAAAAATGCGCTAATTAGTTCGCAAATACAAGTCACAAGAGTAACTACTAAAAATGCGCTAATTATTTCGCAAATACAAGATAAAAAATGGACTTACCAAGAGCAAATATATGAGTCCAAATCAAAAGGTCTTTTGGTTCGAAAATAATCAAAAACTAAAATAGAAGAAATTATGGATCCAAAATTTACAAAAAAGAAGAAAGACAATGAAACAACAATTGATCAAAAGTTAGACTTCCCAAAACTTACCAAATCAAGAAACGAGGTCCCAAAAATATAAACCAACAAAGAGAACGGAAAATAAAAACGCAAATCTAACCAACAAAAGAATCTCCAACCGCCAACTCCTTTATACGCAATCAATAAACTCCAGCCAAGGTAACCTCCAACAATCCAAAAACGCCACCTCGACTAGAGACACACCAAGCCATAAATAGTGTTTCGTTTCCCGCACAAATTAAGGAGGGATCCTAGGGCCGCACAATCAATGATGCGGCCGCAAAATAAGGACGCATGTATAAATACGTCACGAAAACACATTAAAATTCTGGTGTATTTCTTGTTTGGACCTCAGACATGGCGACAGACCAGGGAAACAATGCCCAAGAGTCAGGCGGTAAGTCTTTCATGCATTTTGTATCAATGATTAATTTGAAACATAAGATTGGGCAAGTTGTGATTTTGTGAATTCTGAAAATTTACACAAATAGGTGAGGAGGATGACATGGAAGAGGCCGCTGGGCCCAGTATTCTGGCCAAAGCGGGCAAAAAAAAAAGGCAGCCACATTTCACAAGAAAGGAGATGGAGGTTTTGATCCAGAAGTGTGTGGACATCCTGCCACAGGCAGACAGGAATATGAGTCTAAGCCAGAAGTGGAGAATGTGGGAAGAGGTAGCCGTTGCTTTCAATAGGGTGGGTGATTATGTCCGTCTAGCCCGGGATGTCAAACGGCGGTAAGTAAACCCTTGCCCCCCCTAAAAACAAACCCCATTTTAAACCAAAGGATAATGGCTTCCATTTTTTCCCACAGATGGGGCGACTTCAAATATCGCCTAAAGCAAAAACTCGCGGACAGGGCTAGGCATGCAAGGGGGACAGGTGGGGGTCCCACCCCTGTGTCATTGGAGTTGACGGATTTAGAAGAGCTGGCACAGGGGTGTGTGCAGCCTGTGGAGGTGTTTGGCGTGTCCAACATGGATACGGACATGCCAGACTTTGCGGCTCCTCATGTTGTCCCAGGTAAATCTTTGGATGTCATCAACTCTGAAATGTTATTGTGCCGATATGTAGATTCTAATGTGTGGCTTTTCTCTTTTATCCTAACAGAGACACAGGCGGATGAGTCTGCTCCAGAGGGGAGCCTTGGCCGCCGAATTTCTGCTGGCTCTGCAGGGGAGGAACCAGTACATCTGGCTGAGGACCCTGCAGAAGCCAGTCCAGGGCAATCCCCCTCGCAGGCAGTGGCCCTCCTCACAGAACTCAATTTCAAATCGGATTCCCATACGGAGATTCTGCAGAGGATGGACGCCAGTCTGCTACGGGTGGCTGAGGCCCTGGAGCAAAATGCTGCGGCCAACGTGACCATTGGTCAGGCCCTGACGGAAAATACCAGGGCCAACATCCGCATCGCCATTGCCCTGGAGCAGCTCGTTCGCCAGCACAAGGTGGAGCCGACCTCCCTTCCTGCCGGAACATCAGGATCCTCCACCTCTGGCACAACATCAGCCAATCCTCCAAATGTGCCTAGCCCTGTGCCTAGTCCAGAGGCCACAACATCTGCCTCTGGACAGGCCAGCCCGATGACATCCCGGACCCGGTCTGGCGCCCTCCCTCCCCCATCCAAACGGGTGAAAAAACGGTGACAGCAATGGTGACTTTTCCCACAATCCTTCTGTGCTTGGCTCATATTCCTTTCTGGTCAAAACTTCCCTCTCCTTTCTTGTGAAATGTTTTTCTTTTTTTGTTGTATGTTTATGTCAACAGTTATGTTGGGCCAATTTGTTTGATTTTGGAACATATCTTTGGGCAAAAAAGATGTCCCCAATATTTTTTAATTTTGTTTTTTTGTTTGAGCAATAAATTGAATAAAAAAAAATGACATTGGATTGTGAAATTATTGTACAAATGGGTTACATTTAATCCTGGACCAAAAGGCAAAAACTCGCCCAAAAAAAAAAAAAAAAAAAAAATGGGCTCTTTAAGGAACGTTTAAAAATTCATATAACGAGGCAAATTCAAGAGGCACAAATAAAATGGTGCGAAACTTAAAACATGATGACATTATTGTTACAATAGGCCCTAACCACCAAATTGAGGGCAAAATAAACCCCCACAAATGTACGCAAATTGATTGTGTCATCCTGACATTAGCAGCTCTGAGTTCCACCTGCGTACGGTTTTGTGCTATCCCAAAAAACTGATTTCAAAACACATACCAAGCCGGTTCTCAATCCAACACTAATTGCTTTTCTGCCCTCCCGCGATTAATCGCAACAACATCGTGGAGTCCCGGGACGGAGGAGAAGGCCATCGCCAATGTGGTCGAGTAATCCAGACCCTAAGCTGTGCGAGCATTTGGAAGGGAAAGAGGATCATCCAGTGACGTATGAGTCGGTCCGAACACATTTTACGCTCGCATCTGCTAATGTATGTACGCCCCAAAAACGTCTCGCCACGCCTGCGTTTTTCCATCTCCACCCCCGTCAACACCCTAAAACGCCCTGTTCTGTCAATCACATTTGACATGTCACTTCCTGTACGCTATTTTAGGAACGAGTCCAAAAAAACTCGCAATCTGCCGTACGCACATGCGCAGTGTTACACCGACGCATGCGCGGTTAGTCAACATCGGAACGCAACGAGCGTACTGTTGTTAACGAGCGGCTCTGAATGAGGGCCAATATCCCAATGAAAAATAATTAAATTTATAAACAAGGGAACATAGGGCCTGATTCAGCAAGGAACGCAGTTGCTTATACGCACGCAATCGGACATTTGTTGCATTCTGCGCATGCATATGCATCGCTGTGTGCATGCGCAAACCAGTAATTTCAATCGGAACAGCGATCCCAGTGACTGCGCAGACCCATCGCAGAGTGATTGATAGGAAGTGCCGTTTAGGGGTGGAGATGGGGTAGTCGGCTGAACGCAGGCGTGCCAGTGCTTTGAACGCTGTTGCATGGATGTGCATAAATTATCCACTGCAATGCCATACGCCTCATAGCGTGCGCTGAAGTAAGCAATTTCTGAGTAAGGTCTGACCTGCCTTAACTGTGTGTATGGGTCCGATGGTACTCGATTGTACCGATGTTTTCGCAGTCTTGCTAACCATTACGGCTGTGCATGTAAAGTAAGTGGATATCCTTTTGTAGTGCTGTGGCGGCATTGTGATCGCTATGGATTAGCATACTATCGCACTAAACTGCATGGGGGGCTTAGTTTACAGAGGGGGCTTAACCCCCCAAGATGGCATGGCTACACTCTCCCAAGGGTGCTCCCTCTTTACTAGGGGGGACATTTTTTCTTCAAAGGGGACCCAATTTGGTTTGGCAACGTCCTCACCCAGTTCTTGGCAGCTTTGATTATATGTAGCATATATAAAGAATTAATTTTGACTACTATAACTTAGATAAATGCACTGTGTCATATTACCATATCTCCCAACTTTACAGATTAAGGAAACAAGAAGGGCGCAGGAGAAGAGGACGTGGTCATGCTAGACAGCAGCAAAACAACATCATGTGTGGTCCACTGACAGCCCCCTTCCCTAATAACACCCCTTCAATACCGCATCCTACAGTTGGGGTATCCATTACTGGGGCACACTTCCAACTCTCTTGGAATTGTGAAGTCCTGATACATGGGACGATGGGACAGTCCGTTTAAATCAGTCCCGTCTAAATTTGGATAGTTGGGAGGTACAGTATATATCACATCTGTTTTGTTTGTAACTTCAAATTGCTGTTTATATTTTTGTCCTTTTATAACTTTCTTATTGCTCTGTGGCATTAGATTCCAATTGTTATCCCACTAAAAGTAAAAGTTGCTCATTGACAAACTGGAGAAAAGTTCCATGTGTACATTTCTTCTACTTCAAAATCATCTAATTACCGGCCTTCCCATGGTCTGACTTTGGGACGTCCCTCATTTGTGAGATTTTAGATCCAGGTGGAATTGCATGTCTTGGAAAACGCAGCATCATTCAAAATCCGGCCTACAGCATTTTAATAATCATTTATGTCTTACTTTAATATCTAGCATTAGTGAACATCAGTATTGTCTTTATTTCATGTGTCCTTATGATACACACTGGCAGGAGACGGCCTGGCTGGGAAGAGGTCTCCGTGAGGCTCTGTCTGTGCCGGCTTCTGCGCATATCTACAAAGCTACATTTGAATATAAGTAAAGGCTACATACTGTAGTAGATGCAACATGTGTTCCATAAAATGATTGGCCTTGACTTCTCATTGTCTTCTTTGATGTTACCTTGTATGTTGAGTCTTTAATAAAACAAAATATTATAGACCTTAGTCTAATCTCTGCTGACTTAGAGGACATGTAAAAATCCTTTACAGAGGAAAAAAGGCCCTGTCGCTCCCTGCTACATTTGTTGGTAATACAAGACCATTATTATACAGCCTATATTGTCTACAAGGTTCTAAAGAAAGTTTCCATAAAATGGTACCCTCATCAACTGACCTCAGGGCCGGATTCAGCAAGGATCGCAATTGCAAAGCTGTACGCAGGCATATACTGTAGTGTGTAGTGTACGCAGGCAGCTTTGCAATTGCGATCCTTGCAAAAATGCAGATGCAGCAGGAGGTGTTTGACACCCCCTGCTACATTTGCGATCCTAGCACTGCGACGGATGGTAAGCCTCAGCTTACTCAGGCTGGCTGGCTTGCAAGCCCAGCAGACTGTGTACGTCCACGCAGTCCCTGGGCTGGCCACTCCCAGCAAACAGGAAGTACATGCCCCATTTCCTCCGCACCGCCCCTTAAATGCCTCTGCCTGTCAATCAGGCAGGGGCATTCAACGGCTTGCGTGCGTCTTAGCAGGACCCATTCTGCACACTCGTACAATGGGTCCTGCGCATCGGCAGATTCCCAATAATACACATTTTTTTCGGGGGCTATCATTGCTATGTTCAACAATTAACCAAGATTTTTCCTTGCAGAAAAAAACTGGCAAAATCTTGAATTTAGCCACGATAACTGTTATGTTTCTACAGGAAGAATACTGAAACATTCAGATGCAGCTTTTCTCTCTTGCAGTCACTCTTCCCAAATTGGTGTATGGGCTTAGGGCCTCATTCAGGTTGGATCGCACGGCTCAAAAGCAAACGCAGGGGGGTTTCCGTCTGCCTGGAAACCCCCTTCCCCAGCACATACCATGACCACAGTAGAAATAGTAATATAATAGAATTTTACTAGTGCTACATGTTCTTCTCAGTATCACAAATGAAATAATTAGCACCACCTGTGGATCTTTTAACATGTATCAGCCAGTAATAAATAAACTGTGCACCAACTAGGAGATCTGGAAAACATGCACTGTTAGGGATGCACTGCTATAGAGACCAATATGTATATATATGTCCAGGGAAGAGCTAGGTTCTTCTGCTGCTCCTCCAGGCTCCCGCACTTGCTCCAATGCTCTGGAATGGTGCCCACGTGTAAAATAAAAACATTCAGCTCAGGCAGGATGGCTTACTGCCGCATCAAATGACTTACTGTGATCCTGTATATGCTGGAATTATGACAGACAATACACATTGTATGATGCATATTAAAGCTGGATAAGTACTAATTCTGCCCTCTTCATGGACTGGCCACACTCATTCTAAACTCAAGCATTTGGAAACCCCCCTCTAGCAATCCTGCATTTGCCACTTCGGCTGCATTCGCACGCAGCTGGCCGATGTTTGCATTCTGCGCATGTGTATGCATCGCAGTGCGCGTGCGCGAACCGGCCACTGCGATCAGGAATCGATCGCAATAAGCATGCAGTCCCATTACACAGTGATTGACATAAAGTGACCGTTTGAGGGTGGTGACGGGGGGTGGCTAGAGATACGCAGGCGTGCCTGTGCGTTTGAACGCCGTTACAGGGGCATGCGTAATTAAGCCCCTGCTATTGTATATTCTGGCAGAGGTCTAGATGGCGACAAGAAGTTTAGCAGTTTGTGAGGTAGGATCAGGTCAACCACAACTGTACGAATGGTTCCGATGTTACTCGATGTTACCAATGTTTTCGCTGACTTGCGGATGGATGTCATGGAAAGTGAGCGGCTTTATACAGTGATGGGCATCTTGGTATAGCGCTGCGGTTGCCGGGCAATTGCATTCATTAGCATATTTTCGCAGCTAGCGGGTGCGTGCAAATCAGGTCCTTATTTCAATGCAAAGAAATGGCAGTATATGCATACATTTTCATCTAATGAAATACTTCATAGGAAAGCTGTAAAGCTTCCTTTGTATGAATGAACACATTTTTTGGAAGGAACTCTCCATTCCATTACTACTTTCACAGACCATAAATATCTTTATCCTAGCACCACCCTTGCTACAGCCCGGGTAAACCCACTCACCTCTCACATAGTGAAAAAATGTATTTGGTTGCCTTCAATGAACAGTACATACAGGGTCTGATTCAGAGTATCACGGTATTGCAATGTTTTCTCAATACCGCAATGTTTTTTTGGGATCGGTATGAATGACCTATGTCCGGCGGTTCAAATCCTGATGCCGAAAGACCAGCAGCAGTGAAGAACGCGACAGGTAAGCAAACTTACCTAACCCTAACCCTCCCTTAGGGGTGCCTAACCCTATCCTCCTCCCTGGTGCCTAACCCTAACCCCCGCGTAAGTGCCTAAACCTAACACCCCTGTCCCCGCAGCCTAAACCTAACCCTCCCATGGGGTGTATATCCCTAACCCCCCCTTCCCCTACCCTAACCCTAACCATCCTGGGGGGTGCCTAACCCTAACTCTCCCCCGGGAGCCCCTAACCTAACCCTCCCCCCCCCCACGGCTGTCCGCGCATTTCGACCGTTGGCTTCCTGACGACATACTGTTTTTTTTATCTGCACACGCGCAGAGGTCACATTGTGCATGTGCAGATCCTGATCCGCGATATCGCTTGCAGTGCCCCACAACCGCGGTATGATGGACATGCTCTGGCCATTTGGGGGAGTAGAGTGGGCCGGCGCCAGGGAGCGTTCTACAAAATGGGGAAGTGTTGCCCTCATTTTACAGACATGGTCAGGCCAGGGTCTGCATCTTCCGATGTATATTTCCTGGCCCCAGCTGACGAGTTCCGTCGCCCATTCTGAGTAATCTTAGACTTTATTATTTTTAATATTATAGTTTATATAGTGGCAACATACTTTTCAGTGCATTACAAAGAAAATCTTTGTCTTTCACCCAGTCTGCTATTGGTAAGGCAGTTCTCACTCTAACTGGCTGCGGATCTGTCATTTTATCAATTTCTAGTAGAGCCTAATATATTGATTTCTTTGTGTAGGTCTTACCTGTTTGGACCAAAATCCTATAGATGTCCATCTACCTCATCTTTGTAGGCCTTCTACCACAGACTTCATTTACCAAGCTCATTCATTTCCATTACTTTAAGTTAAAATAGTTGATTTGGTTGCAGTGGTCCTAGACATTGAGGTTGTATAAAAATCTCTTTAAAAAGCAGATTATTTTCATCTGCTGCCCTCTTACTCTTACCCAAAACTCGCATCTCAGCCTACTGTATATTCTCCAAAATATCTGGTTCAGAGATACTTATATTTTCTGGATTTTGATTAACAAAAAGTTAAATAGGACTGATTTTTCCACTAAACATATAGGACCTCATTCAGAGTCGGTCGTTGTGTCCGCTCGGTCGTAGGAGAAAGGGGCCGGATATGCAAATTAAGTGATCGTAAGTTGCATCGCTAAGATGGGTTCGTTAGCTGAACGACCGAGGGTAAGAAGCGGTCGTAAAACTAAATACACGCTACCTTCTCAATCGCAACACACATCATCTCCGGGGATATAAGGATTAATAAAGACCATCGGGACCCATCGGAGCTGATCGCAGAGCTAAAGGCTGACCATACCATCTCTTAAGCACTACGATCTAGTCAGTGTAATAACCACCCATGTCACGTGTACCATGACACTACTTTGTTAATTATGCACTCCCATTAAACTCCCCTCGCATAGTCAGGCACGCCTGCGTTCAGATCTCCACACCCCCGTTCACAAGCACGTTCCCCTGTTACCACCCACAAACGGCTCATTCTGTCACTCAAACTAACGACCTGGCTGTGTTCAAGGAGAGAGCAATTTCTGATCGTAACAGCTAGTTTAAGCACGCGCATTGTGAATTTTATGCATGCGCAGTTTAGCGAACATCGGTTGCGTACGACCAAGCGGCCGCAACGACCGACTCTGAATGAGGTCCATAATGCTTTGGGGCAATCCTAGTTTTCCCTGTGGCCTTGAGAATTCACTACACCGCCAACTGAGAGCCAAAATTCTGGCTATAAAGGATGTTTTTGATCCTGGAGGTTCCATTTGTTTATTTCAATAGCTTCAAAGCAAATACTCAGTTTCCCCCTCTCAATTCTTCATGTACCTACAAACCCAACACTATGCAATGACCCTGACCTATAACTCCTCTGATTATTTAGCAAATATTTTTAGAACAATAAATATGAGATTGCATCTTATGTAGGGACTCTTTACCTCTGGGCCTGTCACTTGTGAAACACGCACGCTGCTTGGCCCACTTGTGTTCCATCTGCATCCTTATATGATTGTCTTACATAGCATTGTCCTACAGTATGACCTTCAAATATTTACACTCAGCTTTCTTCCAGGAAGTCCACATAGAAGTTATCAATAGGTCTTACATATTTCCCGCACAGCAGAAACATTTTTTATCTCAGATGAAACAGAACGCTATTCGAATTATCATAGGGGGAAATGCATCTTTCCTTCACAATATCTGGTAATGCAGGAAAATAGATACATTTTGGAACAAAATCTCAGCTTTTATAAATGAATAATTTGTGTTACAATTATACAAAGACCCTATTCCTATGTTCTGCTATAATTTTGATGTACTGTATGCAGGGGCGTATCTTCCTATTAGCCAGGATGGCACTTGCCAGGGGCGCAAGCCGGTGGGGCCCCCCCCACCGGCTGGTGTCCATGGCAAATGCCTCCCACAGCTAAACCCCCCCTGATGAGTCCAATTATTTATTTATTTCAACACAAACGGCAAACGCTGCTGCGATCACAGCTACAGAGAGCTCAGAAGGTCAGAGGGAGCTGGGGAGTTGCTGCGCATGCTCAGCCACAGCTGCTCCCTCTCCCTCCTCACAGTATGTGTAGCCGCAGCTGCCGATCTCCTCCTCCCAGCCCCAGGTATGTGATTGTGTGTGTGGTGTGCCATGTACAATATGTGTGCTATGTATATGTAGGTGCAGTGCTAGGTATGTGTGTGCACTGTATGTGTGTGTGTGGTGTGCTATGTATATGTATGTGCAGTGCCAGGTATGTGTGTACAATCTGTGTGTGTGGTGTGCCATGTACAGTATGTGTGTGCTATGTATGTGCAGTGCTAGATATGTGTGTACACTGTATGTGTGTGCTATGTATGTGCAGTGCTAGATATGTGTGTACACTGTATGTGTGTGCTATGTATATGTATGTGCAGTGCAGGTATGTGTGTGCACTGTATGTGTGTGTGTGTGGTGTGCTATGTATGTGCAGTGCCAGGTATGTGTGTACAATCTGTGTGTGTGGTGTGCCATGTACAGTATGTGTGTGCTATGTATGTGCAGTGCTAGATATGTGTGTACACTATATGTGTGTGCTATGTATGTGCAGTGCTAGATATGTGTGTACACTGTATGTGTGTGCTATGTATATGTATGAGCAGAGCTAAGTATGTGTGTGCACTGTATGTGTGTGTGGTGTGCTATGTATATGTATGTGCAGTGCTAGGTATGTGTGTGCACTGTATGTGTGTGGTGTGCCATGTATATGTATGTGCAGTGCCAGGTATGTGTGTGCACTGTATGTGTGTGTGCTATGTATAGGTATGTGCAGTGCACTGTATGTGTGTACAATGTGTGTGCTATGTATGTGCAGTGCCAGGTATGTGTGTACAATGTGTGTGTGTGCTATGTATATGTATGTGCAGTGCCAGGTATGTGTGTGTGCTATGTATATGTATGTGCAGTGCCAGGTATGTGTGTACAATGTGTGTGTGTGCTATGTATATGTATGTGCAGTGCCAGGTATGAGTGTACACTATATGTGTGTGTGCTATGTATATGTATGTGCAGTGCCAGGTATGTGTGGACAAAGTGTGTGTGTGCTATGTATATGTATGTGCAGTGCCATGTATGTGTGTACAACTGTGTGTGTGCTATGTATATGTATGTGCAGTGCTAGGTATGTGTGTACACTATATGTGTGTGGTGTGTCATGTACAGTATGTGTGCTATGTATGTGCAGTGCTAGGTATGTGTGTGCACTGTATGTGTGTACAATGAGTGTGTGGTGTGCCAAGTACAGTATGTGTGCTATGTATGTGCAATGCTAGGTACAGTATATCTATATCTGTTTACTAACTGACAAAGGGGGGTGGGCGCCAGTCCCTTACTTGCCAGGGGCGCTCGGACCCCTAGATACACCCCCGACTGTATGGTCTTTTATATTGACCCCATTAATCCATGTTGAACAGCTATTATCAGTTATATTGACTATAGTCACAAAAGTGACACTAAGGAAATGGACATAATCTCCTTAAAGCTGAGCTATTACAGATCTTATACTTTGACCGGAGGTCGAACCTTACCTGATATTAAAGAAGGAATAGCTAAATTTGTGTAAGAAATGGGGTCACTACAGTATATAACCAGTCTAGATTCTCATGCTCAAAACCATATAATGAAATAGTTTGAATCTACCACCTGGTACCTACTGTACACAGACAATTAGGAGCAGAGTAGACCTGTTTAACCTCTTTATTTAGCATATCTCCCAATCATCCCAATTTTGGCAGGAAAGTCCTGCTTTCGGGCACTGTCACCCTGTTCCACAAATTGGCCACAGTGCCTTGCCGTAGGGGGAAGGTTGGGAGGCTCCCTCTCACCCTCTGCTTTTCTTAGCAGAGCAAGCAGTGAATAGATTTCGTGTGTGCAGCATCTACAGTATTTACTGGAGATAGGGACTGGGGCAGTAAAGCAGCTCCCAGATCAATGGGCATGCCTCCAATGTGCCAAAAGATGGGGCACAGCTTGCAGCCGCACAGTTTCCCACAAGGTAACGCAGCTCCCCCCTTGCCGCAAGTCTATACCCTGTAAAATTGGGTGCTCTGCCGCACAGAAAAGTTGGTAGGTATGATTTACTTCCACATTTCCTTGTTCAATTGAACAGACATTTTTGTGACTAATTCTGTGGCCAAGCTAACATAGCTTACATATTCCTCCTCTTCCCTTACTCCTCCCTTGATTCATTTGAGCAATAATATCTTGGTTTAATTCAAGTTTTATTAGCTACAATTGTATCTTTTATGAAAGAGTTTTTAACACTTGACTATTTTACCATACTATGGCTCAAAACTTGTCATATGTTGCAAGATAAGACTTGTCATTTTGTTTTGCTTCAACTTTGTTGATAATCAATAAAAGTGATTTGCAAAAAAAGCAAAACCATATTCTTTGTTGCTTTCCACACTGGCTCAGCTTTATTTCTGGTGATATCATGAATACTTCTAAGAGTGAAGCTTCAGTTTGGTATGAAGGTTCTCTAACATCCCATGAGGCCCATCTGAGTATGTTTCTGTCTAGTTGTTAGTGTCCACCACCTTCTGCAAAATCTTTTTCTGTGAGTCATAACACATAATTCCCAAAGCGTTTACTTCATTAGTAGGCCCCTGCACCTTGTCTTCGGCTTTTATTCATTCATGCTGCGTCATGATATAAAGATAGGCATAGCACGCTTCACTGCTGCTTTGCTCCTGAAAGGATGACGTCTTCTCAGTGGGATTCCTAGCCAATCCTTCAGTCATGTCGGATCACTGGTAATTACAAGACACCGTTTTGGACTGTGCAGGTATCCCTTCAAGGTCCTTATCAATGGGAATGGAAAAGAAAACACTGTTGATAAATGTTTGGTAGTCACCTCAGTGGTGGCTCCAGAGGTGGGGCTGCAGTGCAGTCCAAAATTCAAATAGGGGAGCCACACCAACTGTCATTTCAAATGCTGCCAAACATAGATGGCTGGGACTCGCTGGCAGTTGGTGTGGCTCCCCTATTTGAATTTTGGACTATGCTGCAACCCCACCCCTGGAGCCGCCACTAGTCACCATCCTTTTAAACAATCTGTTCCATGAGCGTATATTCATTTCATGTATGGAAGTAGTATGCTTATTTAGGCCACTATCTACTTCCCTAACAGACCACACTGGAGGTTTGTGTGTGTGACTCTTTCTCTGAGAAAGATAACTTAGCTTCCATCTTCCCTTTTTCTACCTTTGACTTTTTATATTTTCTATACTAAGGCTATAGGCTACCATCAATATATTTATTGTTAAATGGTCTATGGTAGATTTTTAAACATTTACCGAATCAGTATCTTAACGTGTCTGTCTCTCTATTTTGTTTGATTGTTCTGCAAGACACACAAGTCTCTGGTTTTCATTTCCATTTCATCTCACTGCCCTAGTAATACAGGTTGAGTCTCGGGTATTTTGGATATTGGAATATTCCGTATTTTGGAATATTTGTATACCATATTGAAATGCCTTAGGAATAGGGCCCAAATCTAAACACAGAATGCATTTATGATTCATATACACCTTATACACAGCCAGAAAGTAAGTTTATACAATATTTTCAATAATTTTGTGGTTCAAACAAAGTTTGTGTACATACATGAAATTCATTTGTTTCATATACACATTATACACAAAGCCTATAGGTCATTTTATACTTTATTTTTAATAATTTTGTGCCTTAAACAAAGTTTGTGTACATTGAACTATCAAAAAGCAAAGGTTTCACTATCTCAGTCATGCTAAAAATATTCCGTATTTCAGAATATTTCGTATTTTGGAATATTTGGATATAGGAGACTCAACCTGTAACACAGCATCTACAATGGTTAATTAGTGGTTACTAACAATGGGCCTGATTCTGGTTGGTTTACAAGGCTGCGTTCGCACGCAGACAGCTGATGTTTGCATTCTGCACATTCATATAAGACGCAGTGCACAATCGCGAACCGGTCACAGCGATCGGGAAGCAATCGCAGTGAGCACGCAGAGTCTTCACACAGTGATTGACAGGAAGTGACCAATTGAGGGTGGTGATGGGGGGTGGTCAGTGAAACACAGGCGTGCCTGGGGGTTTAGACGCCGTTACAGGAGCGTGCATAATTAAGCCCCTGCTATAGTATATGCTGGCAGAGGTCTAGATGGTGACAGGAAGTTTAGCAGTTTCTGTAGTAGGGTCAGTTCAGTGCGGATGGTTCCGATGTTACTCGATGGTACTGATGCTTTTGCTGACTTGCGGATGCATGTCATGGGAAGTGGGCGGCTTTATACTGTATTGGTATAGTGCTGTGGTTGCTGTGCGATTAGAATATTTTTTAAATCAATTTTAGTTACTGCGATCTGCCTAAATAAAGTACCAGAAATGCATTGAAACAAAAACATAAATGTATATTCAATCCAATTATTTGCTCAAGTGATATAAATACAAATGGTATATAGTAGTGCACAAGCCCAATAACTCTTTTGTATAAATGCCACATTAACAACCATATATGTTAGACAAATCATATACAGTATATATATAAGCACCGACCGAAAGGACAGATGATTTGTTTATTTGCTTATTCTTGGTTTGGGCTTGTGCACTACTATATACCATTTGTATTTAAATCTCTTGAGTATATAATTGGATTGAACAAACCTTTATGTTTTCGTTTCAATGCATTCCTGGTACTTACTAGGCAGAGCGCAGTAACTATTATTATATCATATGTACCCCTACGAGATAGGATCATCTCATCTGTTACAGCAGCTAGCCGCCCTACATTACCCATTATCCAAGAAAGTAAGTGCAGGTTCTGATTTGTTTATTAGCATATTTTTGCAGCGAGCAGGGTGCGTGCAAACGCAGCCTTGCAAACCAACCTGAATCAGGCCCAATGATCCCTTCATTATTGATAAGTCTAGCAAACATAACAGATGTAAAAATGTAAGTGTCCTGTCCTATAAAAACTCCTGCCAAAGGCAGCTATTTGCAATCCTATTACAACATGGTGTCTGGTCTGGCTCTACTTGTGAGCAAATGTAAAAGCATTCATTCATCAGACAACTTTCTATAGGAGTCTCTTTGGCGGGTGATATTTGGCAAAGTGTAGCATTTATCTGCCACATTGCTGCTAGAGATATTTTCTCACTCTAATGCAAAAAATGACTTTAGTGTATCCTGAGCTGGCTCTCTCCTTCAGTGCAACTCAGTAGTCAGGGCATCAAGTGCAGCTAAGTCTATGCTACAGAATGTAACAGCTTCAGAGGAGAAAGTGAGAGACCGTGTAGAGTGGGTGCAGTTTGATTTGTCTCTGCAGAAAATATTACAGCAAGAGAAATATTAGTGTGACAGGGTGAGAAAAGCAGAACTACAGAGGAGTGATAATTTTATCCACACAACTTATTGCCTGCAAGCACAAATAAAATGAAATTTAAAATTGTCTTGTGCAGGCCAATGGCGATAATCCGGTGGGTCTTTGGAGAAGCTGCTCCTCCAGGCTTATGGCAATGTTTTCACTCATACTGTATCTCAGTCACTCTACAGGGACCCCAACGATTTCTGTTCTAGAATCCTACATTTAAAATTTTTAAAGATGGACAGAATATGCTACCAGGCAAAAGCAGCCATCATTGTACAAAGAAACAATTCATATCAGTAGCGCACGCAGGGGGGGTTTCTAAGTACCAAGAAACCCCCCCCTGACGGGCTGAGCTTTTTTGTTTTTAAGACGGTGACAGCTCTGTCTCCGTCTCTTTAGTGATGTTGAGACACGATATATATATGCAGTATATACTGTATATGTGTGTCTGTGTATATATATATATATATATATATATATATATACTGTATATATATAAAATATTATTTGCAGCTTTGTTTTTGGTGTGTGTATATATATATATATATATATATATATATATATTATATATATATATAAACCCCCCCATACAAATCCTGCGTTTAGATATAGTTTTCTTACTGACACAATTACTACATTTTAATGTTAGAGAATAGGGTGCTCCAGCACTACCTCCTGGTCCTGCATTGAAGCTTGGCAGCCACCTTTACCATTACTGAGCATGCATGATCATGCAACCCAGCGCCATCTTGTGTACATGTGTGGATGTATGTATCTGAGACGGTACTGCATGGATGTGTAGCACATGGGTTCCATCCAGTGTTTACTACCGTTAACACTGATATTTTCTTTTATCCTGAATAAGCCTCCAAAGCTGCTTAAGGATAAACAGTCTGGACTAACTTCAGGGTTAGTGCAAGGAATTCTCAGCATGCTAGACATAGCTTAAGCCGAGCACCCCTCTTACCATAATACCCACTTCCCAGCCCTTTACACATTTGACTTTTGTAAAATAAAAAAACAATGGGGCCAAAGTCCAGATACAGCATATCTCACAAGATGACCCATTCCAGGAGGACAAAATGTTCTGTTCCCGAACTCCCCTCTTAATTTAGGATTGCTGTCACCTGTGTTGAACAGAGGGTAGTCCAGGAACAGAGCATTTTGGGCCTCATTCAGAGGTGGTCATAGGATGCAAGCGCTCGTTCTGAAACAGGGCGGCCGCTTGCATCCTGAACGGCCGCCTCCATGTCGGTCGTTAGGCTGTGGGTTAACACCCACAGCTCTAATGACCGCTAAGGGTGATGGTCGCGACCATCGGGGCTTACGACGAGACCCTAAGGTTAAGCCCCAGGGAGCTTCCTGCTCTGTTTGTGCAGGAAGCTCCCCACTGACATCACTGATTATGTCAGTGGGGCCGCCCCCAAATGGCAAGCGTTCCGACAGGAACGCCTCCGTTTGGCCGGGCACGCCCGCGGCCCGCCCAGCAAATGGAGTGAGCTGTCACACAACATTGACAGCTCGCCCCGTCTGCTACGAGACCCCTAACGACGGATCACCCATCGTTAGCCGGCTCACGCGCATGCGCACAACGGAGCCGGCTCCGTCATGCGCACCGGAGCAACATCAACCCGGTTGCGAGCTCATAGAGCTAACGACCAGGTCTGAATAAGCTCCTTTGTCCCTTCTGGAGTGGGTCATGTTGGGAGGTATGATACAGTGGTGTCTAATACAAAATGCTGTCCAGGCCCCACTGCTGCTACAAGATTTCTAGATAGGGGTGGGGTCGAAATGTTAAGTTTCAGAACAAAGTGATGTTTAATTACCCAGCAATACTGGACAGCATCAGTAAGCAGAGACTTATGCATCTGCCGGTAGATAGACAATACAGTATTATAGAAAAAAGTATTTATTTCACTAATAAGTATTTATTCCGGCGATAACGATTGGAAGACAGTGGCAGCAAAGCAGTGAGAAACAATTGACAGAGAGATCTGCAATATACAGCAATAGCTGATGCTGCCTATGCTACTCACCGCTTGCCAGGCTCTGTCAATTCTGCTCATTATCTCTCAGCGAGGCAGAGCATCTTCTTTGAGCAACTGGCTAGGAGGGAAAGGGAAGAGGGTGGGAGCAGCTGCCTGCACCAGACATGTCAGGCATTGTCTGAAGTGAAATCACGGCCAGAGCAGAAGAAGTTCACTATTGCAGGGGGCAGTGATGGCAGCTTACAAAATTTGTGGCCGCTGCTAGTAGAAAGTAGAATGTCTCTTTGAGAGGCATCTTAATCTTGTGCTATTAGGCCTCAGAGGTGCCCCTCAGGTGCTGGCACCCTCGGCAGCTGCCTAATGGTAGCACCAGCCCTAACTTCCTTTTCACATTCCACTGGAGCCTATTGTTCTACACCAAGAAGTTCGGAAAGTTCCTCCACAGTGACTGTGTGCTAAGTGTGTGACAGTCCAAAATTCAAACACCAACTGCCAGTGAGTCCCAACTGGCGATGTTTGGCAGCACTAGGGGTGGCAGTTAGTGTGGCTCCCCTATTTGAATTTTGGACTGTGCTGCAGCCCCATCTCTGGAGCCACCACTGTCTGTTACACACTTAGCACACAGTCACTGTGGAGGAGCATGCCAAACTCCCTATATTAACAGCTGATACTGTAGATAGCTATGTGACATGCAGTTTCCATATGTTATGCTTTAGTGGTTGCAGGTGACTTATCACATTTGTTTATCACATGAGAAGATGAGGCAGTCTGGATTGTGACACCAGAATGGAGGAAATATCTGAAGCTGACACCATTTCCTAACAATTTATGGATCAACAGTTTGCTGAGAACACAATGGTGGAGGAGATGAATGGATGAGCAATGTCTGGTGACTCGGACATTCTAGATCCTGTAATAGTGCTGAAAGTTTCTGGTACCTTGTATTTACCTTAGGTTTGAGTTACCTTGGGGGGGGGGGGGGTCAATATTTGCCTCCAAGGTTTAGTACTACCATTTTATAATTGAAACAGTACATAAATGATATACTCTTTCATTTATAAAATGGTTGGAACTTCCTGGATAGGTCACCTGATCAGAGGTGTCCATCAGAGCTTACCCCTGATAGCTATGACATCAGCCTCACTAAGAGGGGTGTGACTTGACGTGGTTGCTGGGCTTCCGACATCAAATCCAGACATTAAATAGTATAATATAACCATCGCGAAAATAGCCTCTGAGAAAGGTTATTGAGGTTATTGAAAGTTATTAACCACTTAACTGAAGATTTTTTCAGAAAGATTTTTTTTATTTAATAAAGATAAAAATAATTTTTAAAATTAATTCAAATATTTTATTTAGAAAAAGATATGCCTAAGGGGTGTCTCGCACCCTCCCATGTCCATAGACCTTTATTGAAAAATTCACTTACCACCCTCATTGACTATAGACCCCCAGTGGCAATTGATCCCATTAATATTACCCCTACCTCCTTAGTGGTAAAAGAGACCCTGTAGTTAAACTCTCTCCCCTCCACACCCTGTGTAATACATACCTGTCTTTTTTTCACTCTACTTGCCCTGTGACCAGTGTTTATTTATATTTTACCCACACCTTTTACCTCTACTGCCCAAATAACTTTATGGGGGCATTACCACCCACTCCCCATTCATGTAGACCCCCCTGGGGTACTACCCTCCACCAGGGCTTAAAATGGTTCTGAAGAGGTGGTGGAACTCATCTTTCCCACCGCCTATTACAACGCCTCCTGCCACACTAGCCTGACAGGCTGTGAAAACTGTTCTTTACACACACACAAACACTGCTCTGTATAGGAAACGGTAAAGTGAATGGCTTGCCTAGAAGCTTTGGGGGCTATGATAGTGTTAAATACATTTTAGATGCTTTTTTAGCACTCCTGCCATCAGCTGAGACTACAATGTTAGATCACTTAAAATAAAAATAAATGTTCTATGTTATCAGTGTTATTTTTCTCTGAGTTTTTTTATGGGGTCCCCACAAACTGGTCTATGTCACTTGGATGCCCAATGTTTTTTTGCAACCCCTATGTATTGCCTTCGATTGATTCTCTCCTTACCTATATGCTGGTTTCTCTGACTAAATTGAGCTGCCCTAGGCAGACAGTGAGCGGCTCTCTGTCTGTGGGACTTCTGTGAAGGGACTTGATGGCGGTGGAACTCAGTTCCACCTCGTTCCTGCCCTATTTAACCCCTGCCCTCCACCCCCATGGGGTATTACACCTTTCCTCCCCTTCATGCATAGTGCAATAGAGCGTGTGTGTTCCTGCTGTAGCTGATCTATGCACTTGCAGAGATCAGAACTAAGTTCCCCTCCTCACACTTCTGTCCCCTGTGCATGTGCTCCAGAATGCCATTCGCAATGGGGTGCGATTCCAGCAGTTACTGTATATTTGCAGTCACGGTCTGCAGCATGACTGCCTGGGGTCTGGGGAGTCAGAGGAGATCAGTTGTGCAAATGTGCAAAATGGATCTCCTCTTCAAAAACTGGGGGAAACAGCAGAGCGGCGTGGTTGCATGTGATACAACTTTGTCAGCTAAAGCTATCTGTCAACTCATGATATTTAATACCTGATTGAGAGCCGGTCGCTAGGATGCGTTCGCTCGTTGCTGGCGATGTTTTGCAATGTGCACATGCGTATGCATCGCAGTGCACGTGCGCGAACTAGACTGAGTGATCGGGAAGCATACTCTCAATGAGCATAGACAGCCCACCTCAATGAGTGACAGGACAAGCCGTTTGTGGGTGGTGACAGGGGCAGGCCTTTAGAAATGGGGGAGTGGTGGTGCGAACGCAGGCGTGCCGAGGCATCTTAACGCCGGTTCTGAGGCGTGCATAATTAGTAAGCAGCATCACAGTACACGTCATCTGGTTGAATTCTATAATAAGTGCTCGCAGTACTTGTGGTAGGGTATAGTCAACCTCAAGCGCTGCAAATGCATCTGATGGTACCCGATGTACCGATGGTTGCATACACTTCTTGGAGATAATGTGCGCAAGTGTGCGTCTTAAGACAGGCTGGTGGGCATCTGCATACACAAAGCAATCGCACGCCAAGACATAGTGGGCGTGCTTATACCTTGCCGTGTGATCGCCTGCCTTGCCGTCACTTAGCCAAATTTGCATATGCTGGGAATGAGCATACGTATCTAGCGAGCGGGTCTGAATCGAGCCCTTAGTTCAATTCCAGTCAGGATTCAGGAGATGACATACTCTAGCAATGAAACAGTCCTGGTATATGTGTTTAATGATCTTCTGTTGCCAAGAGACTGATTGCTCTTTTGTAATCCTCCTGGATCTTTCTGCAGCATATGATACCATGGATCAGAGCCGTAGCTAGGGTAGTGCGGCCGGTGCCATCACACAGGGCACCACAGGTCAGGGGGTGCTGTTTGGGCCTGTCAAATTTCTGTTTATTATCATTCTTGTTTGTAGCTTCCTCTTATTTCATCCCCAGCATCTCCTGGCCTCTCCTATCTCTTCCCTGGCCCTTCCCCATGAGGTGCATTATGTCCCTTTGAAAAATGAGGGGGGCGCAAATGCTCTTTCTGGCACAGGGCACCAAAAAGTCTAGTTACGGCTCTGCCATGGATCATTGGATTCTGTTTGAGTGCCTGAAAAAATTCTGTAGACTGGATTGCACGGTCCTTAGCTGGTTCAAATTGGCAGGTTATAGAGTGTGTCAAGAGTATACTCATTGCTACCAATGTCACTGTCACACAGTGTTTCACAGGTTTCTGTCATTCCTACGTTCTTCCACTAGGTAAAATAATCAGAGACTATGGCCCAGGCTACTAATGCTATGCAGATAATACTCACTGTACCTGTAATTTGCTTGCTGCACTGAGATACCAATAACAACCCTGAATGACTGTCTAGATAACCTCCTGGAGTGGATGAGTACCAGTTGGCTGCAACTGAATTCTGATAAAACAGACATTCTCATGATAGGAACTCACTATCATAGGACAAGACTGTAGCCTTGCCAATAAACTGGACTTAAACTTAGAATTTCAGAGTTGCAAAACACTGATCATTTGTTGTCCTAGTTTGCGGCTTGACACTTAAGCATCAAATGTTAGCAATGATCAAATCTTCATTCTTTCATCTGAGGAACACAGCCAGACTGATGCACTTGATTTCCTCAGAATATCTTCTTACACTAATACATGTATTTATATCTTAACATTTGGACTACTGAAATGCACTATACATTGGTCTCCCACCAAAATAAATGCATCACTTCCAGTTGGTACAAAATACAGCAGCTAGCCCCTCTCCTGGCACAGGAGCCCCATTCTCTACTCCCCTCACTAGCTGCTGTAATATGACAAACCTATTTCATAATTGACTTACATACTTTTAAAACCCTATGTAACCAGGACCAAAGCTACTTCCAGCAGCACCTGATTGCTTATATTCCCACTTACTTACTTTGACCCACAGATGAAAGACTACTAATAGTGCCTAGATTCATCCATACTTCAGTTGGTGGTCAAGCATACAGCTTTGTGGCTCCAACTCCCTGGAACTCTAGAAACCTCCAAAGCTAGAGACTACTTACCTGTTCACTAAAGCATTTCATTAATTATAATTACCCTTTAGTTTATAAACAAATGCAAAAAACCCTCAAACAAATGCTTTGTAGTCTGTTAATAAAGCGTCCATTCATTTATTGTGAAACCATATTAACCATCTTATGCTAAGTTAACCTCTAAAATAAAGACACTGACATCAACTGCTTTGGTTCAGTTGCTAAACTTTACTTTATATTAATAAAAGGTGGCAAAGAGGACGCTACCACAACCCAGCTCCAGTGAAATACTTCTTGCCAAAATGGGGGCGACTAAAGAATAGCACCCAATTGTCCACCCCGCATAGGTAGGACACACCCGCCATCCTTCAAAGGGACACATGCCCCACAATGACCACTTACGCCACATGTGGCCACTGGTTAGTAGCACCTTCTTGCCAATGACTGGTTCCATGAACCACAGCCTGCCACCCGAAACCTAAACCAGCTAATCAAAGAGGTTAAAAAATCCTTTAAGGAAAATTCCAAAGCCCAAATCTGATAAATGGACTCCATCCGCCCTAAAATATTTAGAACTTTCCAGAACAACAATGAGTGCCTAACAAAACCACGCCCCGGCCAAAATGACAAACTGTGACACTGCAATATTCACCTTTTACCTGGCTTTGTCCAAAGCCACTACATCCCTGGAGCCTCCCCAAACCAACCTGGGTGTGATCTCCGACCATACCACCTGCACTCCTGGACAATGGGACAAAAATCAGTTTTTATCATAATAATCAGCAGAATGCCCTTAACCTGGCCCACAACCCAGAATTCTTTACCCAAAACCAGGCAACTCAACAAAACACATAAAGACAATGATAGACTGAACCTATAGATATAATGCATGAGGTGCAAATAGGAATTAATGTAATTTATTAATTTAAGAAAATAAATAAATAAAAGTATAAAGTTATTTTGAATATGTTCAACAATTGAATAATAAAATAACACTGGATAGGCTAATAAATTGGAATAAAATGGACTATTTTCATACCAGGTACCTTAATACATGACAATAGTATTCAACTTTATAAATTGCATTAAAATGATTTAGACAAACATTGCATACATTAATAAAACAATTCAGTTGTTATGCAGACTGTGAGCCCATAGTGTTAAAATTGCAGTGAAAAAGGTGCTGCAAAAAATCCTTCAGCATAGCAGGTAACATAGGCCCTCATTCAGAGCCGTACGCTCTGAGTAGAGCGCACGCTCTGAATGAGGGCCGGCCTCCATGAAAATGGAGCGTCCTCCTGGACGCTCGTATAGCTGTGGGTCACCACCCACAGGCTATATGAGCGTGCATTTTGATGGCCGCGATGGTCGTGACCATCGCGACCATCGAAACTGCGAGCCGGAGCCTGCGGTTGAGGTTTTCAACCGCAAGCTCCGGAGTGATTTTAGCTCTATCAGAGCCAAAATCACTCCCACTGACATCACTAGTGATGTCAGTGGGCCGGCTTCTGACGGGAGGTGTTCCCGTGGGAACGCCCCCGTCAGGGAGGCATGCCCCCAGCACGCCTACCAAAGGGGGCATGCTGTCAATCAACATCGACAGCACGCCCCCTTTGATCAGACACAACGAGCGAAGGACTTTCCTTCGCTCGTCGCGTCTGGCGCATGCGCACGACGGAGCTCCCTCCGTCGTGCGCATGCTCAGTCCAGAACATCGACCCACTTGCGAGCGGACAGCCGCTCGCGAGTGGGTCTGAATCAGGCCCATAGAGCTTTTGAATATGTGGATATTTGGATAATGGGTTGTGAAGAGGAGAATAAGGTGAGAAGGCCTAATTGATCGAGGGGTGGTCAGATTAGGTGCATTTCAACACACCCCAAAAGACAATATTGATTCTCAGTTTTCCATTGACGTAACTCTGGTCCTAGGAAAATCCTCCGAAGTTGTTAAGGCCTTTTTAGACTCAGGTGCCGATGGTAACTTAATTTCTGCTAAGAAGGTTCAAGAATTATGAATTTCAAGTGTGTCACTTCAAACACCCTTTGTGTCATTGGCGTAGATGGGAATAAACTTCCCATAGCTACCATTCACTCTCAGACAACAGAGATTACCATGCAAATTGGTGGTCTCCATTGAGAATTGATAGCGTTCTATATACTTCCATCAGCCAAAAGTCTGGTCATCCTGGGTCTTCCTTGGCTCCACAAGCATGCTCCCATTTTAGACTGAAAAGAACCTCAAATCCTGTCATGGGGTTCTCAATGCCATAGGTCATGTTTGTCATTTGTCAAACCTCCGCATCATGTCATCCTGAGTTTGGTCATTTCTCCAGAAGATCCTCTTCCAGCTCCATACAGGTCCTTCAGGGATGTATTCAGTAAAAAGGCTGCTGAAACGCTTCCTGCTCACAGAGAGTGGGACTGCAGTATAGACTTGTTACCTGGAAAAAAGCCTCCTCTTGGATGAGTCTTCCCTCTGTCGCTTTCTGAGTCCCAAGCAGTGTCAGAATACATTAAAGAGGGTCTGGAACATGGGGTCATCTGGGAGTCCAGATAACCGCTGGAGCTGGTCTATTTTTTGTCAAAAAGAAAGATGGGGTTTAAGACAATGCATTGATTACCGAGGTTAACGCCATTACCATCAAGGATCGGTTTCCTCTAACCTTGATCTCTGAGCTCTTCGACCAGATAAAAGGAGCATGGAGTTTCACTAATCTAGATCATCATGGGGCCTACAATCTGATCAGAATCTGATCCGAGGATGAGTGGAACACAGCCTTTAACACTCATGATGGCCACTATGAATACTTAGTCATGCCTTCTGGATTAAGCAACGCCCCAGCTGTTTTCCAAAAATACATGAATCATATCTTCCGGGACCTACTATATAAGTATGTAGTGGTATACCTGGATGACATCCTAATATTCTCTGAAGATGTAGTGAGTCATCACCAACATGTATGTGAAGTACTGTCATGACTCCGGGCCAACCATATTTTTTACAAGCTTGAGAAATGCTCCTTTGAGCAAAAGGAACTAACATTTCTGGGGTACATCATTTCATGTTCTTGCCTTCGAGTGGACCCAGAAAAGCTTACTGCAATTATCAACTGGCCCTGTCCAGTTTGGTTGAAATCAATTCAATGCTTCCTGTGTTTTTGCAACTTTTACTATCGGTTCATCAGGAACTACTTGTCCATCGCAGCTTCCATCACTGCTCTTACTAGAATGGGTCAAGACATTCATGTGTGGCCTTCTGAGGCAGTAGAAACATTCTTCCATTTAAAGCAGTGTTTCCTTTCAGCACCCATTCTGAGGAAACCAAATTGTGACCAACCTTTATCCCTAGAGGCGGATGGTTCCATGGTTGGTGTTGGGGCAGTGCTGTCACAGAAGGATGAAGAAGGCAAGTGGTATTCCTGTGGGCTCTTCTCCCAAAAGTTCCCTGCACCAGAGAATAATTATGCTGTTGGGTATAAAGAACTTCTAATCATTAAGTTGGCCTTTCAGGAAAGGTGTTACTTGTTAGAGGGAGCTAAATTTCCGGTGACAGTCTTTACCAATCATAAGAATCTGATGTATCTTAAAACAGCCCACTGCTTAAATTTCCACCAATCCAGGTGGTCATTATTTTTTGATCAGTTCAATTTGGTGATTACCTATCGGCCGGGTAATAAGAACATCAAGGCCAATGCTCTCTCCCGAGTACTCAGTTCTGCTGAAGGAGAGGAAGTAAGGGAAGACAAGCCTATTCTTAACCCTTCTTTCTTTGTGGCTGTTATCAATAGGGTCAAGATCCTGCCGAAGAAGATATTCGTAGCACCTGAGTTCCAGTCTAAGATACTTCAATGGGCTCATTCATCACCCTTCACTGGTCATGCAGGCATAAGGAAGACTTTGGAGCTAATCCTCAGGAATTATTTTTGGCCCAGTTTGTCTGGATATTAAGGACTTCGTAGCAGCTTGTCACACTTGTGCTCAACATAAGGTTCCACCGAACTCTACATCAGGGCCTCTGCTTCCACTACCACTGCCTGATTGTCTTTGGACCCATATTTCTATGGACTTTGTGACAGATCTACCTCCTTGTCAAGAGTTTAATACCATGTGGGTAGTAGTGGACAGGTTTTCTAAAGTTGCACCATTTGTTCCATTAAAAGCACTACCTTCGGCTCCAAAGCTAGCAGAGGCTTTTATAAGGGAGATTTTCTGGTTGCACGGGTTTCCCAAGGACATTGTGTCAGATCATGGGGTGCATTTTAGCTCCAAATTTTGGAGGGCATATGTAAATGTTTTGGGTTTAAACTAAGTAATGGTCAGACGGAGCGGGTGAACCTAGATTTGGAAAAATGTATTCGAATGTATGTGCTGGCCAATCAGGATGATTGGGTTTCCTTACTTCCTTGGGCTGAATAAGCTCACAACAATTTGTTTTATGAGACAGTGGGCCATTCTCTATTCTTTATACAGTATGGGTTACACCCTGTGTTACCGGAATTGCCAGTCCTTGGGTCAGTATCACTTCCAGTCGTCCGCGATACAGTTAAGCGATTTATCAATAATTGGAGGGAGGTAAAGAAGAACCTGTGCAGAACATCTTCATGGTATAAGATGGTTGCGGATTGAAGAAGGAGGAAGGTTCCTTTATTATGTGCAGGTGACAGAGTTTGGCTGTCAGCCAAAAATCTACGTCTGAGGGTGCCTACAATAAAGTTTGCCCCTAGATTCATTGGGTCATTCCAGATGCTCCAAGTGATAAACCCCTTGTTAATGTTCCTGACCTTGGCTTTGTTCATGACTTCGATTTCATCTGACCCCTGGTATTGCGTTTGGTAATCTGGTTCTGACCTTGGCAATCCTCCGTGACCTGCATACGTCTGCCCCCTGGTACTGTCTTGTCTGTTTGGTTGTTACCCGGCCTGTCGACTATGCTGAAAGTCTGCTCTATCCAGAGTTCACCAGCATCTGTAAAGGGGAACCTATTCTGAGGGCTTCGACCTGTGTGTCGGATGCAGCTAAGTCCACACCTTCTTGCGAGGGTGATGTTGAACACCGCCTGCACATTAAACTCCGCGCCTCAGAGATTGTTCACGCCAAACCCCAAATATGGGTTGCATCCATTATCTACCCGAGAGTTGTCACACTAACCATTCAAAAACTGACAGGTAAACAAAGTTTCTGGGTTAGCGCAACATGTGCAATTTTAAAGCATATCACAACAAATGTAACTTTTAAAAGCAGATGGTTTCCGTCTCCCAAGTTCTTGAATAGCAGACGCAGGTAATCCGCTAGCTGCAGCGCACATGTGGAAAGAGTGGGTAACGTACTCATCACTTTTAAGGCCTGACTTAAGCAAACATTGTTTAAAAACTGACGAAAATTTTTACTTCGTGAGAGGGGACAAATATAAATGAACTAATAATTCTGCACCCCCACAGGCCAAGTTTAGATAAAAAGGGAAACAAGGTGCAATGGGCAAATGTCAGGGATTGTGCATGATTTTAGGGTGACCCATCCCCCACGGCACATCTGATCATCTTAGAACAAGGGATCTTGCAAATGACTGACTTGAACAGGATATTTCTGAACAACAGGTCGGAAACTTCAGAACTTTTATTAGCTGACACCACCTTGCTGGGCAGAAATGCCCCAAAAATGCCCAAGAAAAACTAACTTGAAAAGAGCAGCTTCAAAATCGCTCCACACCACGGAGGGTAAAATAGACATAAGATCCTGTAACATGCTTGAATCAATGGGCCTGCGGGCATCCGCGGGGGACAAGCTTTCCCTGGCCCAACCCTTGAGAGCCTTAGAGAGCACAAATGACCTGGTGGGATCATGAACCCGATAAAAGGAATAAAACGCAATATCCACTAGCGCAGTGACATGGCTGCTTTAGATACACCCCTTTGATAGTGATCCCATACAAAAGCTAACAAGCAATTCTTTAGTGATTTACCCTCATCCCCATATTTAGCCCGGTATGACTCCCAGTCCTCCCATGCAGCTGTATAAGCCCGCAAAATAGATGGTGCCAAAGATTTATGCCCCAGCTTTACTATGCCTGCTCAATAATCTGCCAGACATAAGAAGGACATGTTAGGCCAGTGGGGACAGACCCAGGCAAGTTCAAAATCTATTAAGGTTGAAATGTGACAAGGCATCCGCTACCTTGTCTTCAACCCCTGGCACATGCTGTGCAGAAAAATTTATATTAAATTGCAAACACCTAAGAACTAAATGCCTTAAAAGCTGCAGAGCCTGAGGGGAAGTGAACACTGATTGTTAACAGCGTGAACCAATCCCAAATTGTCACATCTGAACACGATGTTCTGATTTGACAATCTGGTGGCCCAAAGCTCCACAGCCACAATTACTGGAAATAGCTCCAGTAACAGTAAGTCGGCCTTGAAACCCCGTGCAAACCGGGACGGAGACCAAGGAGTAACGCACCACTCACCCTGAAAAATTGCCCCAAAACCTGAAGAATCGGCCGCATCAGTATATAACTGTATATACTGTTAAAACTATATAAAAGTATAATTAAAGGCTGCGCTTGACAGCCATAACAGCTCCCGATTAAAATTTAATAAAGTTGGAAACCACACACGGAGATCATCCTTGATCTGTTGAGAGAGGCAGACAGTATGATGCGGCTTAGCAACTCCAGCATTTGCTTTCTCCAGCTTGCGGCAAAACACTCGCCCCATTGGAATGATCTGGCATGCAAAGTTAAATAAGCCCAAAAGGGACTGGACCTGATGCAAACTGAACAATAAAGGGATACAAGATCCAAACAAGCGCTAAAGTATATATGTGTCCAGTACAATTAAATAGATAACTCATAAAACAATCTCTGTCCCAGTCAAAACACAAGTGTGAAGATACATTTACTAAATATGGTAACAATTAAAGAAATTACTACTGTCCTGCTGCTCAACTCAAAAAACGGGATACTGAGTCCCGGAGGAAAATATTGTGAAAAACAATGAAGAGCGCTGGACAGGGGTAAATAATTTATTGATCCAAACAGTCACTGTCACAAGACATGTATTAAAATCTCAATAGCATAAAATAACATGTGCAAAGTGGATGATTCCCAGACTGGATAGTAATAATATGGCACGTTAAATAGTAAAAAACAGAAGTAAGCAAGAAAGCAACATGCAATAAGCAGCTGATAGAAATGCATATAATTAACTACAAAGCGTCTCATGCATTCTCCATCCAGCTCACCCACCGTTAGTAAAGCAAATTGAAAATGTTAGTAAATAAAATCTGCATGTATATTGTATTCCAACTGGATGATAAATGGTAATACAGCACAGGCAACTTGTATAGATGGCAGGCAGCGGTGAAGAGTGGCCGCCCATTTCCACTTCAGATGGCCAGCCGCCGGGACATCTGCAGGCAGAGACGCTGCCATACTCCTCCCTCCAACCATTCACCCGCTTGGCTCTGGTGGGCAGCAGCGTGGTTATTCACCTCTCCAGACAGCCAAGTTACCACACACTGCCCGGATCTGTTAAGAGGTAGGCCAGACACCACTCAGCTGTTTTTGCCGGAACGCCGGCTCACAGCAACAATCCTACCTAGGTGACTACTCTTCACCACTGCCTGCCATCTATACAAGTTGCCTGTGCTGTATTACCATTTATCATCCAGTTGGAATACATGCAGATTTTAGTTACTAACATTTTCAATTTGCTTTACTAACGCTGGTTGAGCTGGAAGGAGAATGCATGAGACGCTTTGCAGTTAATTATATGCATTTCTATCAGCTGCTTATTGCATGTTGCTTTCTTGCTTACTTCTGTTTTTTACTATTTAAGGTGCCATATTATTACTATCCAGTCTGGGAATCATCCATTTTTGCACGTTATTTTATGCTATTGAGATTTTAATACATGCCTTGTAACAGTGATTGTTTGGATCAATAAATTATTTACCCCTGATGCAATCTGAGCCTGTCAAGCCTCAAACATTCTTCAATTTGCCCCAATAGCTTCTGAACCTTATCTGCCGGGAGGCGGCAGCATCCTGTCATGACCAGGGTTTCCTTGGATTGGGGATGATGGGTATTACCTGTGAGGGCACGGTGGCTTGGTCCTTCCGGCGGAGGGGCTGGTGTCTGGCTGCAGGCACTGTGTCATTCTGGCTGGGGTAAGCCTGGTGGTGTTTCCATTCCGTTCTGGTATGGGTGCTGTCATCATGCTTATGGTCATGTGACTTAGTCGCTCCAATCCTGGTGTATCACATGCTCTCTCTGACCATTCACGATCCTGCACTGAGTACTTAAGAAAGTTCAGAGCTCCCCATAGTTGCCAGTGCAACGTGTTTCACAGCGCATGCTGTGAGAGAGTTCCTGTGCTCCTGAGACCTGTCTGTTCCTGTGCTTGCCTGTGCTCTTGCTGGATCCCAGCTTCCAAACAGTTTGCATTGCTCTGCCGGCTCCCAGCCTCATGCTGGAACCACCCTGCACCTTCTATTAACCCTCTCCCTGCCAAAAGACCTGAGTGTGCAGTTACCCCTGTACCTACACTGCCTCCATTTACCTGGCTCTCTGTTGGCTCATATCACAGCTGATCCAGTTTCTACACTGAGCCATCTCAGTACAACTCTCCCCTTAACTAATCTGCTACTACTAATCAAATTACTCCATAACCTCTCTGGATTTCATCTCACCAGTGTCAGTCAGTAAAGTGTTATCTTGTCTGCAGCCTTGCAGTGACCATTTGGATTACAAAGACTTTTACTAGCTCTGCCACTACCTAGACATTACCCTTCCGTACTTCACTACAGTTCTAGTCATCACTTCCCTCTCTTTATTTTGGACTTCATATTATCCATGGACATGTCTGCAAGTTCACCCATTAAAAAACCCACTTTTCAGTTTAAGTCTGTTCATTTGTCTGCTCCTATTTCAACACCGGGTCCACAAGAAACCCAGATCCTAACACATCCCGCCTGGTATCGACTTCTATACCCAAATATGACAAACAGAAAGTGAGACCCTCTGTCTTAACCTGCGTGACCGGAACCCCCAAAACATGGAACAACAAGCAAGCTGAAAACAAAAATTTCCTGGCATGTGTTACTATCACCTGGGTCTATGAAGAGTAAACTGTCTAAATAATGGGCGACTATGGCATGGCCTGTGCCCGCTACAATACACCAGTGTAGAAAAGAGCTGAATTTCTTAAAATAGGCACAGGAGACAGAACAGCCCATTGGCAAACATTAATCAATGTAAAATTTCTTGTCCAACATAAAACCCATATAACGCATAGTATCAGGGCGCAATGGCAGGAGACGAAAAGCTGATTCAATGGCCAATTTTGCCATTATCTCCCCGGGACCAAAGCATTGTATTAAACTAAGTGCATCATCAAACAGCTGATAACGCACTTGGCAAAGCTCTACAGGAATTGTGTCATTGACAGAGGTCCCACGCAGATGAGATAAATGCTGGCTTAAACTGAACTTTCACAGCACTTTCTTGGGCACCACCCCAAGAAGGGAAATGCACAATCCAGGAAGGGGCTACAAATCAAAAGGACTGATCATATGTCCTAATTTATTCTCTGTCTCCACCCTCTGTCTCACCACCTGCGGCAGCTCTCTTGCTGACTTTAGATTCCTGCGAGCAACCACTTGGAATGAACCAAAAATGGGCAAACTAAAACCTGAAATAAAACCCTCTAACAAAAACATGGCATCATACCACTTGGGGTATTGCACCAGCCACTTTGCGAGCTACTTTACAACAACAGGCATTTGCACCATATTTAGTGACCCCAAGGTTATCTCATTCTGACTGGGCACCACCTCCTCCAACCTTGCAATCCTTAGCTGGATGCCCTTCCCCACAAATGCAACATGAGTGTCAGAATGACAACTTGCACCCCTAGTACACTTGGAATCATTGAAGCCAAAGCACTTCTCTTGGCTGCATAACCATGGACATCCTTCACCGCCATAGTGGGCTTCCTAAATTGACTCTCCAGGGTTTTTTTTACTATGCTGAGTAACCTCCAACCACACTTCAACATCCTTAAAACCCAAAGGCATAACCGAATTCCCATCCTGCTTGCGACAACATTTTTCATCATAATCTCTCCACACATATCCCTGAGAGTTCATGAACATTCCATGAATCAAATAAATGTATTTAAGCTCATTCATGTGATCATATGGCCTGTTTTCTAAATAACAGGCTGAAAAATCTAAAATGCCCCACACCCAATGATGGTAACTATGGAAGACATTCTCCCCCACACCGCAGTTTTATTTGGTCTTCTCAAAACCCTGCCTTATATCCTCAGTGAGAGTAAACATATCAACATACTTCCTATTTTAATTTTTTTCCCTAATCCATTTCCTCAATCCCCTAGTTACACCAGTGCATCATATCACCACACGTCACTGCTGCAGCAGGTGCCCCTGGCTTGCTCCAACCCTTACTCTTTGCCATTTTCTTAACAATGTGCTGCGTAATTAATTTTTGCCAATGTTCGTGGGTGCGGAAGACTCGCTGTTAGCAGGGGAATCAGATGAAGAGCTGTCATTTGAACCTTGTGTAACTGTATGCTCACTGGATCCAGATGACCCTGAAAGATCTGAATCGCCCGCTGAAATTCCTGAGGCCTCCAAGTGAGCGTCCCCCACTGCAAAAACCTCCTCACGAACCACTTGTCTCTTGCATCGGACCACATCCTCTGTAACCGTAGGTGCAGCTGAACTGCTAGGCAGAACCACAGGGGTGGAAACAGACACGTTTACTTCTGTAGGAGACACTGACTCAACAACAGGGAAGGGGGCAGGGGGAGGAGTCAGAGGGATCAGTGCTGCAGGCGGCAATGGAGAGGTAGGGCTGAAAGGAGTGGCAGAAAGGGCTAGGAGGGAGGAACATTCTGTTGCAGCATGCTTGGCAAAGGGTAAGCAGGCACCCAAGCATCGGGTGGCACGTAAGCAGCCTGCCAGGGGTAATAAGGGCTGAGCGGCTGCCGCGAGTAAGGAAAAGTCAACTGACTGTAGGGAAATTGACTAATCGCCGGGGCAGAGGGGGTATAGGAAGGATCAGACACTGCCACTGAGGAATGTGGTTTACAGAGCTTGAGGGGAGGAAACCAATGAAGGTTAATGAGAACTGACAGAGGGAGACATTGGATATTGATGGCAGGCACACCAGGGAAAGAAGGGACATTAATGGGAACACTAGAAAAAGCATAACCAGTTAAAGCCCTGTGCAAATTTAATACTGTGGGCTGATTTGGAAAGCTATAAGCTGCCACCAATGTACTTTCTGTATTAATAACCTGGAAATAGGCTGCAGATTCAGCAGGTGGTGCTGCAGGGGCATGCAAAATAGACCCTGACACTGCAGGATCTGTAAAGTTCCCCCCTGCTCCCCCTAACATGGAGCCCATGGTCACAGCGTCTGGCGCAGATCCTGGTACCTCCGCAGAGAGGCCAGGGGTCCCTGCGCTGGTGGCCACTTTATTAAGGGCCTCTGCAAGGCCGGTAATTCCATATTCCTGACAACTCACATGAGCTCCCCGGCACACACGGCGGCGGCACAGCCATCCCAAAATACCCAGGCCGCGAAGCACCCTGAAACCGGGGGAATGTAAAACAGATGGCGGTGGCAGGGGAGACTGGGGAGCTGCCTCGCCACCTGCTGGAGGAATGGGCTGAACGATGGTGAGCAACCCGGGGGGGAAGTTGGTCGCACACCCATTCCCAGCCAACTTCAAGTGGGCGGGACGCCTCAACGAGACGGCGGGGAGGAGGGCAAAGCACTTGGGACGAGGCATGATATGGGAAACGAAAAGAGGAAAAAAGGGGAAATAGATATAAGCAGAAGTAGAGGAGGAAATGATAAAGCTGAAATTAAGGTAGAGGAGGAAATGATAAAGCTGAAATTAAGGTATAAAGGGAGGAATATAATATACAAAAGGAGGGGAAAATAAAATAAATGAAAGGATTGAATAAAGTCATGACATAGAGCGTGACAGATACACAGCAAAATTCCAGAGGTAACCACACTAATATAAAAATACTACTTAGCTGGCTGCCAACTGAAAAAGAGGCTGTACCAATAAAAAACTAGCCTTAAATAGATATCTTAATTATTCACTCCCCCTTAGAACTTTAATTGGATAACTGTCAGTGAATGAAAAGAAACCCCACAACAGTGAAAACTACCTAGCAACAGATTGCCTGAATACTGACCGATCACAAAAAATCGAGGACTCTTATATAGCCCTCAGCTAGTCTACTTTTAATGCTTAATTTTATTTTGGATGATGTTTTGCAAATGTAAATCACTTTGAGTCCTTTGAGTCCTACTGGAAGAAAAGCTAAGGAAAAAATAACCAAAAGGCAAATTTCTAGATTTTACCTCATCTTTTCCATTTTGAATGGCAAACAAATATAAACCTAGCATGTCTAAGGTACATAAAATTTAAATGAGGAAATTCCTGGAGCCATGGATTTGTTGGGAACAGCGTGGTCTCCTAAAGTACAAATGTGTCCTGGAACATTGGCAGTTAAAGGCTTGCAAAATATAATTGCTAACTAATTATTATGGTTTAAGATATTATAAGTCATAAGACACTTTGTTCACCATTCTGTTGCAGGGACATTTTGACATATCAGTTTTTGTAATTTACTTTTGGGAGTGAGTGATCCACAATTCCTAGCAAGAAGCAGCATATACGCTTGGATATGATAATTAAACTGTTTCAGCCAATGTTACATAAAAGGAGGTTAGACAAAGGTTGAATAAATTGTGATTACCAGTAAAAAAAACAAAAAAAAAAACATTAAAAATACCTTTTTCTCTTAGTGCCTATTTCTATGGAACTCATGAAAATTACTGTCATGATTAAGTCTCTAGGTGGAATTGCACTATTAAACCATTGTGAGTGAGCCTATTTCCTGTAGAGTTTCAGAGTTTGATAACAAACACATGAAAGACAAATTCAGAGTGAACAAAGTTCTAGCTACACATAAAGTAAAAATGCTAATTTGACAGTTTGGTGGATTTGCTTATCATAAGGTGAATTAATTGCCTGCTAGGCATAAAGGGTACATCTTAAAAAGACTCTTGAGTAGACAGAATCTCACCGTTAAATCAAAAGTTCTTCTTGAGGACTCAGGATTCCTTACAGGTACATGATTAAAGCCTGCACTGAGATCTAAGTTCCACACAAAATTTATACAGGTGAAGTTTGGAATCCAAATATAAATGCTCTCTGACATATTTTTGCACTTGTTAGAGGTGCCAAACAGCAATGAAACTGCAGAGCTACCGGTGTCTCAGAGAATTGGTCTGTATCTTCACTTGAAAGATTCTAAAACATTCCGAAACTGCTAGTCACATTGTGCTGTCTATATAGGTTTATTATGCTGATTTTTATTATTCCAGCAATATCTAGTTAATATTGCCCAGTAGGTCTGGATTTCAATATTTGGTCAATAGAGAGTAACGACCCAGAAAAATGCACAGAAGAGTTTTATTTTGAAAAAATATATCTTTCTGCACTGCATATAACTTGGGGCATTTCCCAATTCTGCAATTTCATTACCAGCTTGCTTGATAATTTGCATAAACAGTTTGCGAATGTTGAGTCTGAGAATAAAATTACATGTTTTCAAATTTTAAAACGTAATCTCAATATACTCTCCTTTTTCATATGTTGACAACCCTGCAATTTTTTATTTTTCTCTTGTCTTCTTTGTATAATACAGCTCAGTTAAATCTCATTCATGTTATAAAGAGCTCTTGACATAAAAAGGACATTGGGGTTGGGTTTATTACAAGTGCCGCAACTTTACATTTTTATTTATATTGGTTCATTTTCACATAATAATGGGCTTTATGTATAAAATGTGGCATTTTATAGTGGAAGCGGATAACAAAGACATTGCATTTACAGTAGTGGCCAAGGTCCAATTGCTGCCACCTCCAAGGTAGTGTGAATATCTGGCTGTTATACACAGATAAATAGTGTTTTGGGAACATTTCCAAATATGCACAGACTCTACTGCTTACAGCTCATTAGAATGGCTCATCCAGCAAAATGAAAACTCATTTGTGTATTTATCAACAGTTAAGCACATTATCACATATATAACACATTTTGCTTGTAATGCCTATCATAAGGACTACAAATGTGCTACTCCTACCATTAATATCATATCCCCACAGTAATTAATGCACTTGTGCAATAATGCATGTTATAGCAATTTTTATGGAACCACATCACAAAGCAAGAAAGAGGGTCTTATACATTGCACCGCTCCATTTTTCCCACATCCTTAAATTATATCAGTGTGTTGAAAATAGAAGTACATTTTTTTTAATTATTGCTTTATAAAGCTACAGGCAGGAGCACTCTATCTACAGATCCTTGAACAGGTCATATTTTTATTTTCAAACTAGCTTGACGAATTGTATATAAACTTCAAACATTCACCAAAACAGCAAACCTTGAATTGGACACAGTAGTGTTCAAGGTTCAATTAAAAAAAAAACTTACAAAAATGTTTTCATTAAAAATATTAAATCATTTAAAAAAAAACACATATAAAAAATACAATTTATAACTTGAAGATCGACTGGATACCTCAAAAGCAAACGGTAACCTTTAGCATGAATTGCAAATGGCAAGTGCAATCTGCATCTTGTGATCAGCAACTTGAGCTTGAGTTCTATTGACAGTTGTTTGTGCCATTGATCCACTGAGATTTGATCTCTTGTACATAACTCTGTCAGTTGTGCATGTTACAATCACATTGCTATTATGTTATATACTACTGAAATAGAAATGTTAACACTAGTAACATATAATGGGCTGAGAATTGTGGTATTGATAGAATCCTTTCTTATTCATATAGTACATTTTGCATTAACCCTGATGTATCAAAATGACAGTTATTCCATGCACATATTATATGCTCATGTGTATACTTTCTGCAGAAACGTTGTTTGTTATTAATTCCTGTCCATCGAAGCCATGTTTTATCTTGCTACCCTGAGTTTCAGGGTCTGCCCTGACCAAGTTGGTGCCCTAGATAAGATTTTAACTGGTACCCCTCCCACTGGACAAGCACCCGCCTATCTCGTCCCCACAGGCCTAACACCATGGTATGGCCCACGGCCTAGTTCCCATCACCATAGTGGTCTATGATTATAAAAGGAGAAAAGGGTGACCCCCTGGGACCTTTCCCATTTTCCTAACCTTGGTGGGCACACAGAGGTACCAAGCGCCAGTACCTCTTTAGCCTTTTGCACTGGCTTGACTCCACCGGCTACTTGACTCTCGTCTGACTCATATGAACTGCAAGGGGGCCTGTATAAGCTCTTTTGCAAGAGTCCCCATGCCACCAGGGCTTAAGTGTCCTGGAAACTTCAGGCTTGACCTGACATCTTCTGTCTTCCTTCTGCCGTCTCTACCGGTCTTCTGTCTTCTGGCAGGATTGTCTTATATGTGCGGCATCCTCTTTCGCCTCTTCGGGATCTCTAGTATGCTGCCCCTCTGCCGTTATACTGACTTCATGCCACTCACACAGGCTAATAAAAGCTGGGGTGAGTGGGCGGAGAAAAGATGTGGCTCACAGTGGCCGCTCCTTATTGGCTGCTGGTCTGCAGCCAGTGACAAATTTGATAAGCTGCAGTGGCTCCTCTGTTGATGTTGGGTTGTGATGACTCTACACCATAGTTTTGCTCCTGCTCTGCCCAGCCTGCCCCTGGATGCCCCCTCTGGAACTAGGGTTTCTATGCCAAGGGCCGGCCCTGCTAAATCTTATATATGTATATATTTTCTTTGATTCAAGGCTGACATAATAGCCTGATTAAAAACCATTGTATGACCCATGATGCATGCTTTGAATTACTGTAAATTTTAATGGCTATAAATAAAAAAATCAGACGTACTGCTTCATCTGCTACTTTGCAATCTATTACATAACACAAATAAGCCCCAAGATGATAATTATCTTCACAATATGTTTAACATTTCTAGGACATTGAGAGTGAACTGATCTAGTGTGAATTATACTGTACATGCAGGGGCGTTTTCAAGAGAGGAGTGGATCCTTTCTGTCCGGCGGCCGGCAGCGCACTGAGCTGTGCGCGGCCAGCACCGGCGTTATAGACTCTGGACACTAGAGTGCGCCCAGAGTCTATAGAGTATGTGCTTGTCACCGGGAAAATGGCAGTGGCGGCCATTTTCTCTGTACTGCGCATACGCAAAGGACTGGAAAATGGCCGCGGTGGCCATTTTCCAGTCGTTTTTACAGCGCCGGACCCCCGCACTGACGGGACTCCGGAGAGGTAAGTAATACTATGGGTGCAGGGTGTGCGGTGGGGGCCCCCCTCGACCCAGGGGCCCGTGTTTCCTGCACACCATGCACCCATTATAGATACGTCCCTGTGTACATGTTCATTATGCTGCACTGCCTTCACTGGAAAATGGGGAGCTCAGTGAAAGGGAACAACTACTATGGTGTTCCATATCTGCTGTGTATTACTAAATGTGAGATTATATACAATAGAGCATCTATACATAGTATAAAATTATGTCCCTGGTAGGCGTCAGTCTATTTGTTTGGGCTAATCTCAAGAACCACTGGATGGATTTTGATGCAGTTTTTACTAGGGGTGTGCACCGGCCACTTTTTGTGTTTTGGTTTTGGATCTGGATCTTTCTTCTTGTTTTGGATCTGGATTGGTTTTGCCAAAACCACCCTTCCGTGTTTTGGGTTCTGGGTTTTGTGTTTTGGATCTGTATTTTTTTTAAAAAAAGCATAAAAACAGCTTAAATCACAGAATTTGTGGGTTTTTCTGCTCCTATGCAATTATTAACCTCAATAACCTTCATTTCCACTCATTTCCAGTCTATTCTGAACACCTCACACCTCACAATATTGTTTTTATGGCCAAAAGATTGCACCGAGGTAGCTGGATGACTATGCGACACGAGTGGGCGGCACAAGCACGTGGCCCATCTAGGAGTGACACTGCAGTGGCAAACAGGATGGCAGTTTGAAAAACTAGGCCCCAAACAGTACATACTGCAAAGAAAAAAAAGAGGTGCAAGATGGAATTGTCCTTGGGCCCTCCCACCCACCCTTATGTTGTATAAATAGGACATGCACACTTTAACAAACCAATCATTTCAGCGCCAGGGTCTGCCACATGACTGGGGCTGAAATGATTGGTTCGTTTGGGCCCCCACAAAACAAGCTGGCAATTAATGTGTCCCTGCACAAACTGGCTCTACGGAGGCAAGATGTCATCCTCATCCTCCTCATCCACCGATTCCTTGGATAAAACAGGAAAAAGGGATTTAGGTGTCCCTGGACTGCTTACGGTCTTAGCCAAAGTTTCTGAACTTGACAGTAACTTTTTATGAATGCGCTGCAGGTACCGTATAAGGGAGGATGTTCCTAGGTGGTAAACGTCCCTACCCCTACTTATTTCACCTTTACATATGGTACATATGGCAAGACAGTTGTTGTCCGGATTTGGATAGAAATATTGCCAGACCAAAGAGGTGGAATGTTTGGTCTTCTGCCCAGGCATGACTGTGATGGGCTTTTTCATCCCACGGACAACAACTGTCTCCCCCGGAGCCTGATTTAAACAAACCACATCACCATCAGAATCCTCCTCGCCAACTTCCTCCTCAGTGCCAGCTACACCAGTATCCTCATCCTGTTGTACTTCAACAGTGACATCTTCAATTTGCATATCAGCAAGTGGACTGTGGGTGCTCCTTTCAGCACTTGCAGGGGGCGTGCAAATGGTGGAAAGAGCCACCTCTTCCCGTCCAGTGCTGGGAAGGTCAGGCATCGCAACCGCCACCACACTTGGACTCTCCTTGGGGATTTGTGATATCTTCTTAGAATGCACATTTCTTCGCTGTGCTTTTGCCAGCTTAACTCGTTTGATTTTTTTAGTGGGAGGAGGGCTTCCATCGTCATGTGAAGCTGAACCACTAGTCATGAACATAGGGAAAGACCTTAGCCGTTCCTTGCCACTCTGTGTCGTAAATGGCATATTGGCAAGTTTACGTTTCTCTTCAGATGATTTAAATGTTTTTTTCAAGGTCATTTTCCTGAACTTTGTCATTTGGGATTGTATGTGCCCTCTATTATGACATTGGGTATCGGCCTTGGCAGACGACGTTGATGGCATGTTATCGTCTATGTCATGACTAGTGGCAGCAGCTTCAGCACTAGGAGGAAGTGGTTCTTGATCTTTCCCTATTTTATTTTTATCGGAGAAAGTTTGGTCCTCCATTTATGTTATATTAATATATACGTGCGGCTAAGGCGCACACAAACACAGAAAATAATTTTTTATTTTTGTTGGAGACTAGTGCACTTTGTGGGTTACACCACCCTTTAAGAAATGAGCCAGCCGGCCCTTTACTTATGGGACACAGGCGCACGCTTGGCGCTGCTCCTTTGTTGATGCACGTGCAGCTACAGCCCACACAATTGACAAACACAGAAAATATTTTTTATTTTGTTTGGAGTGCCCTTTGGGGGTTACAGCACCCTTTAGTGGTCAATCCAGCCGGCCCTTTATTTATGGGACACAGGCGCACGCTTGGCGCTGCTCCTTTGTTGATGCACGTGCAGCCACAGTGCACACAATTCACAAACACAGAAAAAATATTATTTTTTTTTGCACTTGGGGGGAGCACCCCTGATGGACAGAGCACCCCCTGGACAACACTACAGCACCCCTTTAGGACTGGGACACTGCACAGGACTTTGGAGTGGACACAGCCCCTATGGACAACTGACTGCACAACACAGTCCAGCCAGCCCCTATGGATTTAAAGGAGTGGACACAGCCCCTATGGACAACAGCAGCACAGCGCAGCACAGCACAACACTACACTACACTACACTACACAGCCCAGCCAGCCCTAACTCCCTCCCTCTTCACTGTCCACAGCCGAGTGAGAAAATGGTGCCAACGCAGGTACCTTATATAGGATCCAAAACCCGCGAGACCCGGAAGGCGGGATGATGACGTTTTGCCTCGATTTCAGATCCGAGTCAGGCGGGAAAAGTCGAGCCTGACTCGGATCGGCCTCAGATCGGGGGGGCTCGGGGGGGTTCGGATTTCAGAAATCTGAACCCGCTCACCCCTAGTTTTTACTATTCTATAGAACATTTGCAGAGGAAGGTTTAGGTGTGTGAAACATTAATGTATGACAATAGGAAGCCGAGCAGTGACCATTTTAGTGAAGCAAATTAATGAAAAAATGGGCGTCCAAGCGATTTCTTGGCTCACGCTGCCCAAACCATAAAAGATATATCACAACTATGGACTTTATTTTATACCATGCAGAGATTGATATGTATTAACTGGTTTTTCCAGAAAAAATTGTTGAAAACCCTGTTTACTGACACAAAGTGCCAAACGTAATTGGGTGAGAGCTTAGAAAATGTTAGAGTTTAGCGGTAAAACTCTCACATTGGTTGAGTATTTTCTTCAAAATGGGAAAACACCTGAATGAGAGTTTAAATTGTGAGAGTTTTTTTAGTCTAAAAGCATGCGAGTTTTCATGTTCTCTGACTCTATTACATTGGCTGAGTTTAAAAAGTGTGAGAGTGTAAGCTCTCACCCTATTACATTTGGCCCAAAATGTCAGTTTTTCCCTTTTTTACCGTTCCTATTTCCTTTACGTGAAAAATTATTCTTTAAGTCCAATTCCAGGTAAGAGTCCGCTTTGGCATGATATTAAATAAAACACAAGGACAGACACGTAACGTGGCTGGATTTCACCTATGTGGACAACTTTACATGACCCTTTTGTGTGTTACTGCAAACCTAAATCTTTTCATGTTGACGTCAGGAGGAAACCGACTAATGCCGTCTACAAGGCACCGTTATAAGACCTCTGTTAAAATAGACTATAGCCGTAAATTCTAAATTGTTCCTGGTAGAAGCCAGGGTGGGTCGCTAGTCTTTTATAAAATATAAACAAAATGAAAAATGTTTTTGTTTATGCTGTTATAATACATTGGGCCTGATTCAGAGCCGTTCGCTATTTGCGGTCGTTCGTTCAAAAACAAGGGGTGGCTATTCAAATGATCCGTTCGCAAATTGCAGTCTGTTCACGCCTCTAAGTCTGAACGAGCGAGCAAAACATACGCTCGTTTATTTGTTAAAAACGCCCCCTGGCCGCTCGCACCATACGTCATGTCCGCTATTTATTAGATTAATCGAGTACATCGACCAGCGTATGAACTGCTCGCTATTCTTGTGGTTGGTGTTTGCTACCACAAATTTGCGAGCAGTTCTGGCTATAAAATAACCCAGTGACGTGGTCAATGACGCTGCTGTATTAATTATGCACACCCATAATACGCCCGTTTTGACCTTTAAGCACGCCTGCGTTCGGATCTCCACTCCCCATTTTCAAGCACCTTCCCCTGTTACCACCCACATACGCCTCATTCTGTCACTCAAAATAGCAGGCACTCGCTATATAGCGTACAAACGATTTTTGGCCGCACTGACTGGTTCGCGCATGCGTACTAAAAACCGTACGCATGCGCAGATGTGCAAACATCGCTCGGAACGAGCGTACTGCCGCTAACGAGCGGCTCTGAATGAGGGCCATTATTCACTAGTCCAGAGTAAAATAAAAAACAGCTATTGTACAATTGATTTTTTATGGTTTTTAAACAGAAATACTGTAGTTAGTTATAATGATACAACGCAATGGTAATTATACGATATGTGTGTGTAGGATGCCGCAAGTTCTTCCTCTCCTTTCTTGTATTCATAACCCAGATTTGTTTAACTTACCTCTAGAACAAGACTCTGGCATCATAGAAATCAATTACAATAATAATACTAATATACTAACAACCTCTGTCTCCGCAGTAACATAATCACTGTGAGGGCTGCTTGGCTGCAGCCTCAATGCTGACATTTTCTAATGGTGTAACTTCCACAGAACTCATACCAGAGTTTAGCAGAAAATTTAGCAGAAAATTTCATTTTTAAAATTACAATGAACATATATAAAAAACATTTGGACTAATGACATTTAGTATATTCAAATAGAAGGATAACTAAATTACAAAATGCAGTTTCCAGGTAATATTGACTATTTACCTAGCTTGTAGAGTTTTACACATTTTAGCGAGCACCCAATTTCTGTAAGGGATCTGTACTGCTGAGTTGGACATTTGTTATACAGATACCATGCTGTACATGTTTCTTCTCCATGGACTACTCATTCGAATGAGTATAGACTGTGGGCCTAATTCAGGTTAGATCGCAACTGCGATTACGCACACAATCGGCTGATTGTTGCGTACTGGGTATGCACCCAATGCACGTGCGCGAACCAGCCACTGCAATTGCCATCGCAGAGTGATTGACAGGAAGCACCATTTGGGGGTGGTGACTGGGGTGGGGGGTTGGCAAACGTAGCCGTGCCAGTGCGTTTGAACGCCGTTGCAGGGGCGTGTTTAAATTATCCACTGCGATGCCATACGTAGCCTGAGCTCTCACTGCGTACCGGAAGGTTAGCAATTTCTGAGTAAGGTCAGACCTTACTCAGAAGTGTGGGTGAGGCTGCGATGGTACTCGATGTTACCAATGGCTCGCAGTCTTGCTAAGTATTACCGATAAGTGTTAGGTAAGGTGGGCGTCCTTATGTTGAACTGTGGCGGCATAGAGATCGCAGTGGATTAGCATGTGATCGCAGTGACACTGCATGTGTAATCGCTATTGCAATTGCAGTTGCGATCCTTGCTGAATCAGGCCCTGTGACAACAGTCAAGCTGCAGATGAAGCAAGGACAGCATCACTGAACCACTACAGTCATTGGAGACTCAATGCATTGGGAGAAACATAGGCCTACTGGGTGGGTAATATTAATTAATTTTTGTTTACAATAAACTACAGCCAAAATGGAATTATCAGTGTAAGGTGGCGTCACTGTTAAGCTCATCCACGGTGTCTGTCCTCTTTCATTGTAATGAAGACTGTCTGAGTAGGTTTGTGTAGGCAATTCAAACATTGCTGCCCTGCATTACAGAAATGTCACAGTTCACTGCTGCTGTCTATGAATAGTTTTTATTGGAATAACGTGCATAGATCAGCCTTATCAGCACAGGCTTCTGTTATTGTCCTAGAAGATCAGCAAAATCCACACTAAAAGGCTGCTCACAAGGCATTAAATTCCCTTTCTCACACATCCGTACTAAACTTACAGTTCACCAAGTTAGTTTATTGTCCGTATATATGACCCCAGATGTGCTGGGACATAAGCCTCTTTATTAACTTGAACTCACCACTCGTGTTGTTTAGTAAAAAAACATAATTTCTGCAAATATACTTTTGTTTTGATTGCTTTTAGCTAACCTTATGTTTTCCTAAATATGTACGTTGACTTTGTTTGCAAAAGACAAATGTTATGCTACTAATGGCTGGCATGGCGTTATGCCTCAGGACCATAAACCATTTCCTGTTGAAAATGAGGAATTGGTTAAATGGGAAATTAGAATTTTAAATACAGCATTTTATTTGGCATATGCCCTAATTCCACACATCTGTCCAGGGCTAAGGAATTTATCGTCCTGAAATAGAATTCCTACGGCTCAATGAGAAAGTCAGATTGAACTTTCAGTCGCTTGCATATTCTCTTAACACTTTGGAAGCAGATGGTTTAATACTCAGGAATAAAGCCCTCAGCAAAAGTTAGTTTAATTTATACATAATGTAACCTGCTGTTCTACACAGGTAACATTTTCTTTCAAACTTATAAAGTTTATAGTTCGACAACGCTTTTTTCCTTGCCTGTAAAATAAAATAATTTTTCTACTCTCAATGAAAACACTTCTGAGTCAAGTGCTTCCCTGAGGCAATTATTTGCCATTAAACTGTAACCACTGAGCTTTAGTCAACAGTCCACAATATTTCTGGTGAACATATGGCGTACTTGTCACGAGTGCTATGGAGATCATGAGCTCTACTACTGACCCATAGAAAATGTGTTAATCAGCAAACATTAGAGATGTATGTGCTCTTTTTCTGGTGATTTGCAAAGTTCTGCACAAAGTTTAATTGTTATGTCAGAACCAAATTACTTGATATTTGAATATAATGCCTAATATTCATTGATTTGCTAAATAATGGTGAGTTCCATTCCTCTCCATCTCTCTATCTCTCTCTTTCATATACTGTACTTATGTACTGTAAGCCCTCACAAACACGGTTCTATCTATCCTATGTCTTCCCTGTTAACCTTATTTGTCCCTGGTACATTACACCCTGCACTTTATGTGGTGCTCTGCAGACAATCAACTAATAAACTGTTACAAATCGCCAGCGCGATTTGTCACTTTCCAATATGTCAGTGATTGTTCCTACCACTTCCACCAGCCGTGTGAGTTCTACTCCATTGGTTGCTAGGCAATCTGCACACCGGCTGAAGTCTTGCATCTCTGGGAGCATGGGATGATTCTCCTTGGTCATCTGGCTGCACCGTATCCTCCCGCTCTAGTAGCCTCACCATAGCTAACCAAGACGCACCTCGATCATCAGGCCGCATCGTATCGTCCGGCTCTAGTAGCCGCACCATGGCTAACCAAGCCGCACCTCGGTCATCAGGCCACATCGTATCCTCCGACTCTAGTAGCTGCACCATGGCTAACCAAGCCGCAATTCGGTCATCAGGCCGCATTGTATCCTCCGGCTCTAGTAGCCGCATGACGGCTAACTAAGCCACACCTCGGTCATTAGGCTGCATCGTATCATCCGGCTCTAGTAGCCGCACCATGGCTAACCAAGCCGCACCCAGGCTATACCAGCCCAATCAATTCTACCAGCTACTTGCTGCATCAGTTCCTCAGGCTATACCAGCCACATCAATTCTACCAGCTACTTGCTGCATCAACACCTCAGGCTATACCAGCCACATCAATTCTACCAGCTACTTGCTGCATCAACACCTCAGTCTATACCAGCCACATCAATTCTACCAGCTACTCACTGCATCAATTCCTCAGGCTATACCAGCATATCAAGTCTACCAGCTACTTGCTGCATCAATTCCACAGGCTATACCAGCAACATCAATTCTACCAGCTACTTGCTGCATCAATTCCTCAGGCTATACCAGTGCTACATTAGCCACATCCATACAACCAGAGCTACATTAGCTGCATCCATACCACCAGTGCTATATTAGTCGCATCTCTCCCACCAATGCCGTATCCCAGTTACCGTCTCTCCTTTGTGTCACATTTTACTCTGGTACTCCTGGGAGTTTTGTGTAAACCCCTATTACTCTGAGTTTAAGTCAGGTGGCTGACCTAAGTACAGGTGAATGTTCCTAGTTCTAAGGGAACAACGGGTGGCTGTTAGTGGCAGAAGACCTCATCTGTTGAGTTCTGGGGGTTTATGCAGGATACCCTGGGTAACTGTAACATAAACATAAAAATATTTGTATTTGCCTCATTCTATTTCCACTTCATGTCTGTTATTATGATCAACTGTGTCGTTTTTTTTTAATTATTATACTCACTTATATTCATGTTTTTGTTACTATACTCACTCATATATTTATATTTTTGGTATTATGCTTGATTGTATTTAATATATCTCCTCATGTTTCTCCCTTTTCCTCCTGTCTGCCCCTGTTCTTCACCCTTTTCTCCCATCTCTCCATGGTTTTTCCCTTATCCTGCACACAGTGCCAGGCTCAGTTGGGGCTATATGTCTCTCCCACACAGCAGGGGTGTGGCGGGTTGTTGACTCCAGACCTTCTTCCTCTGGTAAGGTGTTGGAAAGCTACAGCACATTCCTCAGGTAGGCTTTGGGGTGTGGAGGTACCAATTTGTGGTACTTCCACTGGGAAGGTTTTGGGGGGTGAGAGGTGACCTGTGTGTTCAATGTGCTGATTTGTGGAACTGTTGCTGGGAGGGAGTGAGAAATGCCAATTCATGGAATCTCTCCCAGGGGTAGCAAGACGTACTGATTCATGGAACCTCTGTTTAGGCGGTGAAGAATGGTAGCAGAAGGTGCAAATTATGATCACATTGTTGAGATCAGCTGGGGTTAAAAGTCCTCTCCCCACAACAGGAGGATGGTTCCAGATGCTCTTCCTTTGACAGAGTCGTGGTGGACTGCATCCCACAGGTAGGATTCAGGGTGGAGGGGGATCTTTTTGTGGCACCTTCAGAGTGAGGCAAGTTAGAGGTGCCAATTCGAGTGTCTTCCATTGGGGTTTGGGTGTATGGGAGGTGGTGATTTTCAGGACCTCCAGTGAGGAGAGGAGGAGCAAGAGTTTCCAATTTGTGAGAGTTTCCAATTTCCTCTGATGATGAGGATGGGGGGTGTTGGGAGGTGTTGGAGGTGTTGACTCTTGGGAACTCCAATGGGGGCCTTTGGGGGTGCAGATTCTACAGACCTCTAAAATGGAGGGGGGCAGGGGGAGGTGCGGGAGATGTTTATCCCATCACTACCCAATGGCACCTGCTCTTTGCGTGCAAAAGCCATCTGCAATCTAGAGAACAGTTGCAGGCCAATCTGGACTGTCTTTAGGATGCTATGGGCATTCCTTTTCTTCTTGGTCCTATCATGACATCACATGCTCAGGAGTAGGGCCGCACATGGTGGGTTATAGCCCTGCTATGGCCCTGTTCTCTATCACATGTATACACATACACACTAGGGTTAATTCCTTGTCAGAAGTCAATAAACCTACAGTACCAGTATGTTGGAGTGTGGGAGGAAATCGGAGCACCCAGAAAAAACTCCATATAAATAACTGTTAATAAATATTAATGAAACAAAACACTGCGATGTTGCTCTGATTTCAAATACACTTTGGAGGAGATGTAGACCAATTAAGTGAGGTGCACCTACATGATCAACACCTCATCTGTTTTGCACTTTGTAGATTAGGTCAACTGTATTTATTTTTCAAAGTGTTTAAATCAAGGCAGTTTTATATTAATAATGAATAAGTACAACTAATAAAAATATCTTTCTTAAATTATATTGAATATGTTATTGCATCTATTAATCAACTTGTCATGTGTCATATTGACTTATAGTGCTTCAAATACTATTTTCTGCATCAAATTTGTGCCCAGCCTCAAGTCACATGCTTACTATTGGGTCATATGCATAAATGCCTAGCTAGAGGGTCAGCGTATAAAGTATATTAGATATCATTTAGAGTTGGACACACATTTTTTGTTTGGGGTAAATATATATTAGGGATGAGCGGGTTCGGTTCCCTGAGAACCGAACCCACCCGAACTTCGGGGATCCGGGGCGATCCGAGCCCAAGCTCGGATCTCCCTGTCTGCCCCGGATCCCTCTCCCGAGGCAAAACCTCGAGATCTGCTGTCGGATCTCGAGGTTTTGCCTCGAGCGGCCATTTAAAAAAAAATGCCTTTGCCTTTAATGGGCAAAGTGCTGATTGGCTGACAGAGCCGTCTGTCACGGCTCTCAGCCAATCAGCATTATGGTGCTCATTTGCATGTAGCACGGACTCGTGAGATCCGTGCTACATGCATCTGTGTGATTGACAGTGACACAGAGCACAGATGGGTCAGTGAGACCCGTCTGTGCTGCTGTGTATTTCAATGACACAGATGCACGCACGGACCAGGAGATCCGTGCTACTTGCATCTGTGTCATTGACACAGAGCACTAACGGGTCCGTGAGACCCGTCTGTGCTGCTGTGGTAAATAAAAAAAAAAAAACCTGTGTAAAAAGAGAAAAAAATGGCGTGCCCCCCCCCCAAAAAAGAGCAACCAGCCCCGGGCATTAGTGACCCAGTGCTGGGTGTGCTTAAATACAGGGGACAAACGACATAGGGGTCCCCTGTACTTAAACACAACCAGCACCGGGCTAGTCAGAACCAGAGCTGGTTGCCAAAATACGGGGGACAAACGACGTAGGGGTCCCCCGTATTCTGCGCAACCAGCTCTGGGCTCTGATCCGGTCCTGGTTCTGGAAATACAGGGGAAAAAAATGAGTAGGGTTCCCCTGTATGTTCCAGAACCAGCACTGGACTTTTTCTAGCGGGGGGCTGATGCCACAGCCAGGGGAGCCCTTTCACCGGGCCCCCCAGCCGCAGCATCAGCCCTGACCGCTAGTCAGCCCAGGCCGGGGATCCCTGGAGAGCTGGGGACCCCCCCAATAAAGGGGTCACCCTCTCCAGGGCACCCCAGGCCCAGGCTGATAGCCCGGGGCTATCCCCGCCACCCCTGGTGGCGGTGGGTGGCGGGTTGATTGTGTGGTGTGGTGTAAATAAAGAATATCAAACATTGTCTTTACAAGTAGAACTGCAAGTCCCAGCAAGCCTGCCCCGCATGCTGGTACTTGGAGAACCACAAGTACCAGCATGCAGGGCATTAAGGGCCCACTAGTACCTGTAGTTCACCTGTAAAAAAATGTTTAAAAAAAACACAGGACACACACACCGTGACAGTATAAGTTTATTAAACATACATACACACACACACACACACACACATGTACACATACTCACCTATGTAACCCTGTAGCATCGGTCCACTTGTCCGGTAAAGTATCCATAGGGGACCTGTGAAAAAAAACATACTCACCATCTCCTATGCGAGGTTCTGTCCTCTTCGTTCCAAAGTAGGCATCCCCGGACTTGGCAAAAAAAAAAAAAACGAAAACGCGATCCACGAACTTAGTACCGTTCTATAGAACTGTTCTATAGAACGGTACTTCCCGAATGAGAGCTTAGCGGCGGGGTATCACCATGGAAACCCCGCTGCTAAGCGTTCATTGGCTGAGAGAGGCCATCTCCCGTCTCTCTCAGCCAATGAACGGCTCCCTCCATTGTAGTCAATGCTGGGAGCCGCAAGGTTATTAAAGTTTACCCTGCGGTTCCCACCATTGACTACAATGGAGGGAGCCGTTCATTGGCTGAGAGACGGGAGATGACCTCTCTCAGCCAATGAACGCTTAGCAGCGGGGTTTCCATGGTGATACCCCGCCGCTAAGCTCTCATTCGGGAAGTACCGTTCTATAGAACGGTACTAAGTTCGTGGATCGCGTTTTCGTTTTTTTTTTTTGCCAAGTCCGGGGATGCCTACTTTGGAACGAAGAGGACAGAACCTCGCATAGGAGATGGTGAGTATGTTTTTTTTCACAGGTCCCCTAGGGATACTTTACCGGACAAGTGGACCGATGCTACAGGTTACATAGGTGAGTATGTGTACATGTGTGTGTGTGTGTATGTTTAATAAACTTATACTGTCACGGTGTGTGTGTCCTGTGTTTTTTTAAACATTTTTTTTACAGGTGAACTACAGGTACTAGTGGGCCCTTAATGCCCTGCATGCTGGTACTTGTGGTTCTCCAAGTACCAGCATGCGGGGCAGGCTAGCTGGGACTTGCAGTTCTACTTGTAAAGACAATGTTTGATATTCTTTATTTACACCACACCACACAATCAACCCGCCACCCACCGCCACCAGGGGTGGCGGGGATAGCCCCGGGCTATCAGCCTGGGCCTGGGGTGCCCTGGAGAGGGTGACCCCTTTATTGGGGGGGTCCCCAGCTCTCCAGGGATCCCCGGCCTGGGCTGACTAGCGGTCAGGGTTGATGCTGCGGCTGGGGGGCCCGGTGAAAGGGCTCCCCTGGCTGTGGCATCAGCCCCCCGCTAGAAAAAGTCCAGTGCTGGTTCTGGAACATACAGGGGAACCCTACTCATTTTTTGTCCCCTATATTTCCAGAACCAGGACCGGATCAGAGCCCAGAGCTGGTTGCGCAGAATACAGGGGACCCCTACGTCGTTTGTCCCCCGTATTTTGGCAACCAGCGCTGGTTCTGACTAGCCCGGTGCTGGTTGTGCTTAAGTACAGGGGACCCCTACGTCGTTTGTCCCCTGTATTTAAGCACACCCAGCACTGGGTTACTAATGCCCGGGGCTGGTTGCTCTTTTTTGGGGGGGTGCACGCCATTTTTTTCTTTTTTTACACAGGTTTTTTTTTTTTTTTTTACCACAGCAGCACAGACGGGTCTCACGGACCTGTCATTGCTCTGTGCCAATCACACAGATGCATGTAGCACGGATCTCCCGGGTTCGTGCTACATGCAAATGGGCACCATAACGCTGATTGGCTTCCTGTCTGCCACTGCAGTGCCACTCCTAGATGGGCCACGTGTTTGTGCCGCCCCCTTGTGTCGCTTAGCATAGTCATCCAGCTTCCTCGGTACAACCTTTTGGCCTAAAAACAATATTGTGAGGTGTTCAGAATAGAGTGGAAATGAGTGGAAATTAATGTTATTGGGGTTATTAATAGCGTAGGAACAAAAAAAGGCCCATTTATGTGATTTTAGCGGGTTTTTTTTATTTTTTAAGAAAAAATCCAGATCCAAAACACAAAACCCAGAACCCAAAACACGGAAGGGTGGTTTTGGCAAAACCAATCCAGATCCAAAACACGAAGAAAGATCCAGATCCAAAACCAAAACACAAAACACGAAAAGTGTCCGGTGCACACCCCTAATATATATAGATATTTATAGATTTTGTGTATCTCTAACCTGCGTGAATGATGCACTAAAGTATGAAAAAGAAAAAGAGAGAAGAAAATAAAGTGAGTGAAAAGAGATTGAGGTACAGAAGGGGAAGGAGATTCTTCCACTAAAATAAACATGTTATTAAAAAAGTTGAACAGAAAAAAAAATCCCAAATGGAAAATTGACCAGTCCTGACAGTGGTCTTCTCTTAAGAAGTGTTTTAGGCATCGAAAAAGATGTTGTCAGGATATGTGAATAGGGAGTATCTTGTGTAGCATTCCCGCTGTGTAGCTTAACTTTGCTGGTTCCATTTCTTTTCAGGATGGGTGCAAGCAGTTCTAAGATTGGACTTGCTGATCCGGTCCCTAAGTCTGAGTGTGCAGCATATTGTAACCAGCAACAAACAGCTTCTTTCATATGCAGTTCATTTAAGCAGCTCATGAATCCCCCCAAGTGTTACTTGACTAATCTGCAGTTTCTCAATGCAACAAGGAAGATGAGGAAACCACCTTTGAAGTAGTAGCATCCCAGCACATTTGTGCAGGACACACCTCAAAGTGCTAATGAGTAATAATAAAGTGTCATTCCCTTATACCTTTGGGTCCAAGTATCAGTATCAGCATTCTCCTACCTAATTTCAGACTTGCCTGCTGAGCATCACACTAAGTGTAGGCCACCATCTCCACTAGTGCAGAGAACACAGGCCATAGAAGCAGGGGTGTATCTGTAATGGGTGCAGGGGGCCCCCGCACCGCACACCCTGAACCCATAGTATTACTTACCTCTCCGGAGTCCCACATCGGTGCGCTGTGAAAATGGCAACAATGGCCAGTATCCCATCGTTTGTGCATGCGCAGTACAGGGAAAATGGCCACCGTGGCCATTTTCCCGGTGACCTGCGCATACTCTATAGACTCTGGGCGCACTCTAGTGCCCAGAGTCTATAACTCCGGTGCTGGCCGCACACAGCTCAGTGCCCTGCTGGCCGCCAGACAGAAAGGAGGGAGCCATGTCGGAGACTGCACACGGGCCCCCTCCTCTCTAGAAACGCCTCTACATAGAAGTGTAGAAGCCACATTAAGAGGGAGAAACTTTAACTCACTCTGCATTGACCAGTGTTTGATGCCATGCTTGCACTAACAGTCATTGGTTGTAACAAAGTGCTGTCCAAAAGTAAGCAGGAATGGGATGTGTGCAACTAGATTCCCATTAGATGACATTAGACTTGCCCTCTACTAAAATTATTTCACAAACTTTCCTTTCTTTTCTTGAAGGATCTATTTGTCACATATAGACTCTCTGGAGTTTGTAACAAGTATATTGATACTAATATGCTTCAGGTATCAGAACTGCAATTTGACATATGCCACACAAGGTTTTTGATTCATTTGCGATTATTGTGCTTAATTTTATTACCATGTTGTGTTGACTGTTATACAGTCCCTTACGTAATATATTCCATAACCATTTTCTCATCTATGTCAGCTTCTGTAACTTCCCCATAACTTATGGTTCTAACTAGTTTCAACATCTTGTCACATTTTCATTTCCTACTGCCTCTGTGATGCCAATTGGCATAAAACCCAAATCATTAATTCTAAAACTTTGTTGGTTGCCATATTATTGTCATCTTAGTTTATTTAAACCATGTATCATAGGCAAATACTGTAGATGCTTTAGTACTTGTAAAGATGATCATTCTAGTTGGGCCCTTAAAATGGACTCATAAGAAAAAGAAAGGAAGAGTTAATTTAAGCATTTTAATTTGTAGTGACAGCTAGTCTGTGTAACATTAGTAGTATTTACTAAGAAGTCAAAGATAAATTAGGTTACTATGTGAAGTCCATTGCCTTGATGACAATCAGAACAAATGTAAGATCTTGGGTTTGTTTGATCTGAGCAGATTGCTTGTATCAGTGGATCCCTGTATATTTGGTTAGGGCAGTGGTTCCCAAACTTTTTAGAATCACTGAGCCCTAGAGTATCAGAAATGTCTTCATGGCACCCCTAAGTTTAAGTTTGTAATTGAGAAATTCAGAAAAAAATTAAGTAAAGTGAAGTAAATTGTGCTTACTTGTCATCTATAGGTTCAGTTATGTTGTGGTGGACAGGTTTGTGCTTCTGTTTGTCCACATATTTACATAACACTGACCATAAATAATTTGATTTGGTGCTGGACCACCAACCTGAGGCACCCCTGCAAGTGTCCTGAGGCACCCCATGGAGCCACAGCGCACGGTTTGGGAACCACTGGGTTAGGGTCTTGATGACTGTACACAAATCTCAGATCAGCACATTTCCACAAAGGGCATAAGCAGTCGGTATGAATCCACCCCCAACCATCTGCCTCACCCCCCATAAAAAGCTGTAATTGATTGAAAAAATGTAATTTAATGAAAGTCATGAACATAAAGTAGTAGGAGGTTGAAATCTGATGTGATATTTACACTTTTACACAGGGTTTCTCTAGAGACATCAATATGTTCCGGGCCACCTCAACCAGTGCTCACGTGTGGTGCCCCATGTCAGCAGAACTGTGGGTGCAAGGTGGGCCCATAAGTCATTCTTGACTCATGGGCCTTAGTGCACTACATGCCATGCACCCTATGCCACTGCTTCATACAGTAGCACAAAGGTTCAGCAGATTCAACGCTGCACATCTGGATTCATCACAGCACATCCGTTGAAATGATTTGACTATTAATATACTATATTAATATTCTGAACAGAACACATCACAACAAAGGAGTTATACATAAACACTGACCTGGTGTATTTAGTGGTGTTAAAGGTGCCTAAAATCGCTCAAAGAAAAAAGATCTAGGGTTTGCTCTTCTTATAGTCCCCATATATACTGTACAACTTTAAGTCTAATATTCTAAATTTAGACTCCATCTGAAACATTACAGCATGGTCACCATTTTGCATTTTCTGGATATATTTCACCCCTCACATACACTTATGCACCATTTACCTATTCCCATGTATAGATATTTAACAGGCAAAACAGTATTTTGCTTCCATTGTAATAAAGCAAAATATGCAATTTTTCAGTGACTATATTATATTGCCTACAGGCTATATAATGTTTTTGAAAGGTTTAAATGTATAAAATACACATACACTACCAGTGAGGCAGTAGGGTTTAGCGTTATTAGAAGGGCAGCTGGAAATTGCTTTAATAAATGCATGCTGAATTTACTGTATATGTTGTGAATCAGACAAGAATAAATGATTGAAAGCCTCTTAAATAGAAACTACTGCAGTTAAAATTTCTGTCAGACAATTTATGGCGTACTAAAATATAAATGCAATTTTTATAGAATGACATTTCTGATAAAAGCTAGATATGTGTTTTGAATGTCTCTCCATCTAGAAGCAAGTGTTTAAAATATTTGCAATGTCAAAGCATTTAATGGTACGAAGAGTAGAGGTATATCACTTTTTCTTTTTTTTTTGTACAAGTGAAGAAATAATAGAATAATAGAATAGAATGCACTTCGAAAGCTTGAACTTATAATATTGCAGGAGCGTAATCCCAAATCCAGTCTGCACTCACATAACCCTATCTGTTCGGAATGTTTGCCAATGTAACAAAGGACGTGTAAATGTATATGGTACCGTACAGCCAGCACTAAGGACAACACTTTTAGGGCTTTTTCACAAGTATTCATTATTCTTTGTTAATAAAGGCATAAGAGTACATTAAAATAAGAGTCAGCGGTACCAATCAGGGGCGCAGAGAGGGAGGGGGAGCAGGTACTAATTACACCGCCCCCCCACCTCTTACATCACAGCAGCCCAGCACACGCTGCTGTGTGCTGGGCTGCACAGGGAGACTGCTCACGGCTGCTAAGCAGCAGCCACAGCAGTGTCCTATGCCTGTGTGGGGAGCGATCACACTGGTCGCGCCCCCCACTGGCTATGCGCCGGGCTGGGGGGGCTCACTGCGCCACCCTCCCTAGCACTGCAAAAAGTGCTTTCTTCCCTCCTAAGGGGGCATGGTCACGCCTCCCGCGATTAGGCCATGCCCCCTTTACCCAGGCCCGACACGGCTAACAGCACGCCTGGTACCAATCACACCATTATGTTTAAAAATGTCACCTTCAAAGTAGTAAGTCCTATTTCTCTTCCATTAGTGCGTGTTACAAGTGCAATATATTGTACTGATAAAAGTATAGAGAGCCTATGTATTAATAATCTCGCAACTGCCGTGATTATTAAGGTTCCATATCACGGTGTATATTTTCATTTTTAATGAAAACATCCTTGCTATATACAAAAGGGAACTCGCAGGGGCAGCGGTTATGGTAACCATTGTTCCTGCGAGTTATATCCCCAGCATTTTGAAGAAGTTTTTCACATTTGTGAAATAATTCTCCTGGGGAAGCTGACACTGCACATGCGCATAGCATGTCGAGTGGGGCAAGTGCCCTGGCCGTTGCCCTGCCGTCTCTCCCACAGTGCATAGTGGGACTGGAGGAGTGGACAGCGGCGGACGCAGATGCGGGGATTCAGGTAAGTATAATGATATGTGTTTGTCTGTGTGTTTTATGTGTTTTAGGTGTACAGGGCACTACTGGATAAGGGGCACTACTGGGGCACTGCATAAAAAGCACTACTGAGGGCACTGTGTAAGGGGCACTACTGGGGGCACTGCATAAAAGGCACTACTGGGGGCACTGTGTAAGGGGCACTGCATAAAAGGTACTTCTGGGGGCACTGTATAAGGTGCACTGCATAAAAGGCACTACTGGGGGCACTGTATAAGGGGCACTACTGGGGGCACTGCATAAAAGGCACTACTGGGGCCACTGCATAAGGGGCACTGTATAAGGGACACTACTGGAGGCACTGTATAAGGGGCACTACTAGGAGAACTGTATAAGGGGCACTACTGGGAGCACTGCATAATGGGCACTACTGGGGACACTGCATAATGGGCACTACTGGGGACACTGCATATGGGTCACTACTGGGGCACTGTATAATCGGCACTTCTGGGGCACTGCATAATGGGCAATACTACAGGGGGCATTGCATAATGGGCACTGCTACTGGGGACATTGCATAAGGGGCACTACTACAGTGGGCATTGCATGAGGGGCACTACTACTGGGGGCATTGCATAAGGGTCACTACTGGGGCACTGTATAAGGGGCACTACTGGTGCACTGCATAAGGGGCACTGCCTAAGGGGCACTACTACAGGGGGCATTGCATAAGGAACTGCTGCTACTGGGGACATTGCATAGGGGGCACTACTACAGTGGGCATTGCATGAGGGGCACTACTACTAGGGGCATTGCATAAGGGGCACTACTACTCAGTGCATTAAGGTGCATATGGAATAGAAAGGGATGTTCCCAGAGTGACGAGAAACAGTGGTGTGTCATGTTGACATGCCCCCATTTTCATTGGCCATGCCCCTTGTGACATGTGGCCACACCCACTAAATTTGGCCATAAAAACATAAAGTACATATGGATTACTATTCATTTTGACATATGGGGAAGAGATGTAAGAGAAGAGATGGTAAGTGGCAAATGCAATATATAGCCAGCACTATTTAACACTTTAATTGAAACTCGGTATGTTTGAAAGCAGACAACGTAGAGATAAATCACTTTTCCCTACATTATCTGCAAACATCTAACAATGGCAGAAAACCATTCAGATGTTATTTAAAAATGATAAGTGCACTTTTGTGGCTTATCGTTTTTCACATATTGGCAGGATTACCTGCTGTTATGTGTGCTAACCTGCAGAGGCTTCTGTTGGGCTCCGACTGCGCGTGAGATCTCGCAATGATTATAGGAAGCAAAGCAGCTAGAGCTATATTGACACGATAATTGTAGCTATAGTACTTCTTCCCTATGGTGCAATCTGGCACCTTCCAAGCTGCAGAGGACATGACAGACCTTGATGTACTAACCACACCCATCTCATGCTAAGTAGTGCATCACAGTGGCAAACGCAGGATTTCTAGAGGGGGGTTTCCAAATGCTTGATTTTAGAGTGAAAGTGGCCAGTCAATGAAGAGGGCATAATTAGCACTTATCCCGATTTAATATGTATCATGCAAAGTGTATTATGTGTCATGATTCCAGCCTATACCGGACCAGCAATCACAGTAAGCCATTAATGTGGCACTAGGGCCATCCTGCCTGAGCTGAATGTTTTTTATTTCAGATGTGGGCACCATTCCAGAGCATTGGAGCAGGTCTGGGAATCTGGAGGGCGCAAGAGAAGAACCTAGCACTGCCCTGGTGATATACTGTATGTACATATTGGTCTTGTCATGCACTGGAAAGTGTATTATACAGTATTAATAATTAACCATATAGATGGTCTATAGCAGTGCACCCCTAAAAGTGCATGTTTTCCAGATCTCCCAGGTGTTGCACAGGTGTATTTATTGCTGGCTGACATGTTAAAACATCCATAGGTGGCGCTAATTATTTAATTTGATACTGAGAAGTACATGCAGCACTGGTAAGATTCTATTATATTATTATTTATGTTGTGGTCATAGTGTAGGTTGGGGAGGGGGGGTTTCCAGGCATCCAGAAACCCCCCCCGTGTTTGCCTATGCATCATAGTCCTATAACTACAACTACCATTTCTTAAAGGAAACACAGTCAAATTATTTCATAATTCATTTAGCAAATTTTCCATCACCATCTTGTAATAACAAATTCAATATATTGAACATCCTTAAAGGATCCTTTCTCTGCTGATGGTGTAAGCATCTTTCTACCATTCACAACTGATTAGCCTTTTACGAAAATTGAAATAGATAACTTTTTATATTGATATTGGATAAATTATACATAACTTATTTTAAAGAAACCTATATTTATTATAAATACAACTCTTTAGTTATCTTGAGGGTTTTCACCCCTGAAATTTCTCAAGTTTTCCTATTTTCTTCTAACAATTAAGAGTCCCAAACTGTTCCCCATATTAATATGGCTTTTTTTTTACTTAATAGTGCCATGTATGCAATACAGTATATGTATTTATGCCCGTTTGAAAGCTTACCAAGTTTGCCTCTCTAGTCACTACATGGCACTGCCTTCTGCTTCCCAACTTTCTCAACCCTCACATACTAATGCACTGTATAGTCTTTACAGTATCCTGGGTGCATAACTCTACATTGTTTTAAATAAAACTGAAAATGCCATTTTACAAACTAATTTGCCATTTTCCCTTAATCTTTATGGGGACAGTTACTATCCTGCTCTTTGTTAATAACCTTACAAGGCGTAGTGTCAGTATTTTAGGATTTCTACAAGACCATTAATAAATGGTTTGAAAAGGGCATGGTCCAATACTGATCTCTGTAGTACATCACTAGTAACTTAAGATAAGTTTAACCTTTGCCTTCTGTACAACAACCTGTTTCTCTACACATACTGTATACTGTGCATTCCTTTCACCTAGAACTTATTATCAGAGTGATAGCAATAGTGACGTAGGGCTCAGTACCTATTAGTAGGGTGCTGGGGTTCTGGGCTAGATGCGCAGTGGATGTGCGAGTGGTGGAAGATTTTTAACCAAGTAGAAACAGGTGGTGTTAGTACTGGGTTTATCCATGGTACAGGTTACAATATAGTGCAGATTCTGTATGGCCTGGAGCACGTACTGTATGCCTTGGTGTTATGTAGTGGTATGCTGCCTATGTTAAATGGTGGTGGCGCAAGGTATTAGTGCACACTGTAGAGCAAGGGTGGGGAACCTTTTTTCTGCAGAGGGCCATTTTGATATATATATAACATTATTTGTGGGCCTGGTTCAGGCCATGACCCATCCGCGTGACGTCACCCAGGGGCAGGACCACAGTCGCCAGTGATTGCAGCAATGCCTGGAGCATCCAGAGGAAGCTCCAGGGAGTTGATAGGGCAGCGGTGTGACCGTCTGAAGCATCCTAAAGACGCTCCAGGTGGCACTGCTGCATAGATTCTGCATACATTGTGCCATTCTAGGCACCCTACTAGCCAGATGAGGCTAGTAGAAAAAAGCTCAGAGGGCCAGACCAAATGATTCCGAGGGCCTTATAAGGCCCCCGGGCAGGAGGTTCCCCTTCCCTGCTGTAAAGCTTTCTATTAGGGAGAGTCTCAGGGGTGCATCTATACAGCATGGATGCCAATGGAGATAGACGCGCAGTAAAGCTGTGCATGCGCAGTAGTGCCGGTCGGAGGTCAGACACTCTGTGAGAGTGACGCTCTTGGCCATGAACAAAGGTAGTGCTGAGTGCTCTTCATCTAACAGACCTGCTGTAGTACTCTCATTTTATGTACAATACTGTTATGTGATAGAGGGGCCTATTCGTCTACATAAAATAAAATTTTTAAGTACATTTTTCCTTAATTACAGTTTTTTAGTATTCATTAATACACTTAACACAGGAGATATCACTGATATCTCCTCCATAGCTCTCTGGTCCTTTCTCAGGCTCCGGCTGTGTGTTCTCCCCGCCGCAATGCTGCTGCTGGTGCCGGACAGCGTCTCCCATCTGTTCCCCGGTGACACTTGTAAGTGCTTCTTCAATTAACTGAACTTACAAGTGCCACTGGGGAACAGAGAAGAGACACTGCCCAGCAGCAGTATTGCGGCGGGGAGAACATAGTAAAGTAAAAAAAAAAGAAAGTCTACAGTCCCCTCTGCCTGGTGGTCCTGTCCCCTTGTAGCCGCTGCAGACCGGGAGGTCGGGGTCTGCGGCTGCAGCCTTTGACAGTCAGCCAGGTAGGTGGGGGGTACGGGGACATAAGATTTTTTATATTAAATTACTGCAGCTGTAACCAGTGCTGCGCATGTGCTGCTTCTGTGAACGGAACAGGTAAGGTAGGAACAGCTGGGGTAAGGTAGTGTAGGCAGGGAAAAGTGTCTATTTCCCGAAAAGCTGTCATCGCAAAAATGACAGCTTTTCGGAATAAATACTTATGGAGAGGAGGAATGATGAATTGCTCTGGTAATTAGGTAGAACTCAATGCGAATTCTAAACCCAATTACCTCCAAGTATATTTAAGTATTAATGAATAGACCCCAGAGTATCAAGTGCTTTTTAAATCCAAAAATGCATGAAGATTTAGTAAAAAAATGACCTCATTGTGAAAACTATGCACATTTTTTAGTCATTGTCAGAAAAGACTTCAGATAACAAATGACACTGAATAAGTGGATGCAGGGGAAATTGAATTTGCTCCTTATTATGAATTTTTAAAATAAGAAGATCTTCCCAGTGACTTTGAAAAGTCCTCTATCTATTGGTATTAAATCACTAGTCTGGGTCTTGCATTCATTATCACAGTTGGACCTCATGTTTGTAGTAACCCTACTTTTGCAGGAGCTGTGGCATGGTGATGATTGGGGAGAAGGACACTACCTATTTTTTTCATAATTTATTTACCTATTAGCCCAGCATCCTAATTGACTTCAATGGCCCATTCATTTTAATATAGTTTGTACAAGTAGCGTACACTGTAAACTTTGGCCCGTATTCAATTCGTTTCACATCGGCGAGAAAGTTCCACCTGCCTGACTTTTCGCTGCCTTCGCGTGTTTTGGATGTGAAAACTTTTCATATGTGCTCCCGATTTACTCCGTATTCAATTGCCAAACAGGTAAAAACGGGACCCGGCGAATGTGAAACAGACGAAAAGTGCAGGTTGAATTGGGGGTATCACTCTGTACCATGAAAAAGATGGGATGACTAAGGAAATCATTATGGTAGTTTAGTATAAGCCCTAATTGAACTAGTTAGGGTACTTACTGTAAGTGGTGGTAATTGCTTGCTATTAGCGCTAGGTAAAGTGGTGGAGAATGGCATAAAGCAGTGTTTTTTTGAGCAAGTAAGTAGTTCCATCAAATTTGGGATGCTTGAAAATGAGTACTAGTATATTATATGGTCTCTAAAGTGAAGTTTTAGAAAAGTGAAATTCCTCCGTCATACAAGCACCTGCAATCCCCAAAACACTTGGCTCCTTCTTAGAGCACCACCCAGAAGCTTATTGCACTAGTTGTTGAAGTTGTTCCCCCACTTTTTTCAATTTTGGCCCAAATTTCTAATGCGCTTTTTGTGGTGTTCCTGGAATTTCTTATTTCTTTTTTTGGATGAATTGTCCTTTGGGGGGTGTACCAAGGGTTCTGAGTGGTTTCCCAACATCTGCACCCCAAAATACAGATTTTGCACTTATTTTCTCCTGCTATTCTGTGGAGAATATGTAACACTTATTTCAGTGCATTGACTTTTTCGCATAGGCGAAACGGACTGGAATTGAATACAGAGATACATTTTCAGGCTAAATTTTCTCCAAAAACCATGCAAAATGTCTTTTTTGCTCTGAATTGAATATGGCCCTTTATTGGAATAAATAGGTAAATAGGTAAAACACTGGCTTACTTGTGTCTTCAATATATTTTAAATACACACAAAGGGTGCCTAAGCCTGGCCCTGATTCAGAGCGAGCGCTCTGTCAGAGCGAGTGGCTCTGAATCAGGCCCTCTGTCCCTGAGGAGAATTCAGAGGTGACCACTGAGGAGAGTTGCCTGCACTGCTGAAGGAACGTCCAGCAGTTTCTGTGTGTGAGAGCCACATCCCAGCAGGCAGCAGTTCTGTGGGTTTGAACCAGTGGTTGACCGGGAGGAGCAGAGACACTAGTGCTGGACACCCATACAGTGCCCTTAGTGAAAGGAGACGGGAGCTACTGTCAGAAATATCTGAGGCTGGAAAGCCATTATCCTGACAAGAGCTGTCCTTTGCTGTGTGTTTAGGCTACGCCTCCAGAGTGTGCTGGTTTGGGGGCATGACCACATGTCATACTCCTGTTTCCACGTCACACTGGGGGGTGAGCCCAGCACTCCAGCCGCTGTTGAGGTTCAATTCAATATTTGCAAATTCCTCATCATCGCTAATAGGTGGTTTGACAATATTTGATCTTACAAAATACTTTCTGTGGTTGAACTTCCACACTATTCTGGTTCGGATACATCTCCAGCTGCTGGCATGGCCAGTCATACATACTTGCTCTGTATATCAACTGTATATCAAGTTACAGCTTTTCTACAATATGTGCTGTTTCTTTGAATATTCTGTAACAACTCTGGACTTGACTAGCTTTTTGGTACTTCGATGCCATAATCTGTAGCTTTTGCTTTCATGGCAATAGCCAAGCATAATGCACTTTACTGATTTTGATTCCCGTTTGCATCTTCTTTCTTTTTGACTAGGCCTCAATAAGTTATGTCCTTTAGGGCAACTGTAGCAAAAAGATTTTTGAGATAAACTGCATTGGACACGGTTTCCACCCAAAACTGTTTGTCTAGGCCTTCATCATTTGCCATACATCTTGCTTTCTCCATTCGTGTACGGTTTGCTTATTCACTTACTTACTTTGCTTATGAGTATAAGCAATGGTCACTGGATGCTCTATTTCATATTTTCTCAAGAATAATTCCACCTCTTTGTTTAGATATTCTCCATCATTTTCAGATCTCAGGACTTTGAGTCTGTGACCTGTTTTGATTTTCTACAAGTCTCTTGTAGTCTGCAATTTTCTTTGCGAATTCAGAATTATTGCTGACGGTATATGTGTGTCATTCTTGTGAAATCACCTATGAATGTCCACTTACTGACTTTACTTTCATTGGACCACACACACCCAATGCAATCTAAAGTGGTGCTGTAGATCTGCTTGTTGTCTTGTGAAATAGCTGACATATTTGTTTTCCTGACATACACCTCTTACATATGGGTCTCTCTGTGTTAGTCTGTGACATTCCTGTGACCATTCCATTCTGTAGCTTTTGAACATTGCTAGATCCAAAGTGACCAAATCTTCTGTTCCTACTTTTGTACCTGTAAGCTCTTGATTGACAATCCTGTTGATTGTGAAATGGACACATTTGGGTAACTTGGTGACGCATTCCTCATTACAGCTGAAATTCCTTGTCGCACCTGAATCAATATACCAGCAATCTTTTCTGCAGTTATCTATAAGACTCAGAGCTAATTCATCTGTGTCATTGCATTTCTTGCTTTGCTTAGGATTCACGCTTTTGCTTGCACTCAAATGCTTTGTGACCTTTTTGTGTTTAATGCAGTAGTCTCAGCAGTTGACCCACATGACACTCATTCTTTGAACTGCAGTAACTTTTCTCTGACTGTGTCTATGGTAAACTTTGCTATGTTTGCATCAAATTCCACAACTAGGAAGTCAATCTACTTTCACTCCAACAGATGTTAATTGCTGAGAAAAACACTTAATTCTGTCAATATAATCTGTCATACTACTGCATTCACATAACCTGTTGTTGTACAATACAACTGTTCTCATGAAAACTCCATCTTGATACACTGCATGTGGTGCTGTTCACATGTCATTTGCTGATGTTTTCCAATGTATAATAGAGTACACTGTTGATTTACACTTAAGCCTATGGTACCCATGGCTCTCTCAATCTCATCTGGGCTTGGACCTTCACCAGGGTTTACTGTGACCTTACACAAACTTTCATGCTTTAAGTGCATTTTCATAGCAAACTTCCAGGTTGCATATTTTTGCACCTTTTAACTTGTTAATCCCCATTATAGATGTAGCTCTTGTGTACAGACATATCTATACAGCTATTGTACACTAATCAGTCTCTGCACTGATGGCACTTGAAACCCTTAATGCTGTCCACACTGTGTTTTTGCAGCTTCTGTGCACTGACTACAGTATCTTCTGTGCTGACATACTGCTAACGATACTGGATCAGAACCTCTATACACACCTTCCTATACCTTCTAATGTCCTGCCTTCCTATACCTTCTAAGGATGATGCTAATTTGTGTACGCAGTCATACCATAAATATGCAGTCATACCATAAATAAAGACTTAGATGTGGAATCTGTGGTTCCAAAGCACAAGTGATATTCAGGTAAAAGTTCAGACAGTTACACGCAATTGATCAAGACACAATTTAGGTGCAAAAGGAAATTATACAGACCGCAAGTACAGTATACATACGCAGGCGCTTCCGGACCCAGAGATAGGCATCAGCTAGAGACCCCTCGTCATTCAGCATTCAGCATGAAGACTCAGAACCAGCGTTCGTGCACTCATATTTATACCCACCCCAGAATATACAGGACAATAGGGAAGTCTGTTGCTGATATTATTGGTTCTCAGGGGTGGAGCATCTGTTACAGCACATTTAACAGGCTGGTTCAAACAGACTCTCCCTGCCTCTAACAGCTGGGGGTCTTCCTCTTCATGCCTCCTGTATCATCCTAACAGTTGTTTCTAAAATATACATTTTGTTGCTTGTAGGCTCTGCGATCCATAACTCGGGAATGCATGATGCAATCTCCCCACCGATAACACCGGAATACTGTAAAAAGGATACGCATCAGTACAACTCCAAACATGACTTGTTTAGCATGTATAATACCTTAGTTATCAAATATCTTTATTTCTCAGCATTTAAACTAACTGAACCAACTTAAATCATATACTTTAGAGCTTATTGAAACTTATGTGTGAATATGTAATGTGTGGGTATTCAGGGTTTGAAATAAGGATGCTATTAACTTGGGGCAGATGCGTGCGCATAAAGCTAATAAAACAGCAGTTTCATACAAAGTCCTATGCATACGCTAATATGCGACTAATTAACAGCGCAATTGTGTGCATTAATGTGTGTATGAGAAATGGTGAAAGATGCAAACGCAAGGTGCTATTAGTATTATCGCCACATGTACTAAAATGTGAGTTTATCTAAAATGGCGCTTAGGCAGCCATTCGCAAAATGGCGTCTTGCGATCTCATTTTCAAGACGGCGTCTTGCGGCCAGTCGCAAGACGGCATCGCCGCGATTAAATTTTAACCTGAACTTGTCTTAGCCAATTATTCAGCTTTGACAGTCCACCCTTTGATAGCAAACAACATGCTATCACAATCGGCTATTAGAATTTAATTTAGGCTTACATTTACATATTATTTGGTGTTATTATGGGATGGTGCAAGGTGGTTCTTTATCCATCAATAATGTGTCTCTGGGTGGGGACATAAAACTACTATTATACGCACACCGCGGATCTTGGGAGATCATGTAAAAGGTGTGGGAATGCACCAGTCTTATAATAGCAGTCTTGAAGGGGAATTTGAGACTTTACATCATCTGAGGTGTTCTATGAATAACATTTCAATAATGCATTCTATGCATGTCTAAATATAATACATCAAACGATTGTATTTCCTAGTTCAGGGTTGTAATGCAGTTCTATATTTACCTCAGTATACATATTGTCATTACTGACCACCATCATAGTTTCATTCTTTCGTTTCACTCTGTTTCTACACACTTCAACACAATTGGAACACACTGGACGCATATGCCAATTATTATGATGACAATCAGTATAAGGATTAAGAATTTGCCTATGCTGGCGATCACTTCCTGGACCCATTCCCCTAGGCCTGAGAACCATTTTACTGGGTTCAGCCATGACACCCATCCTTCTATCTTTTCCCCTACATCAGCCACTGAAGCGTTATGGTTTTTGCGAAATTCCCACTTTAGCTGCAGAATCTCATCCATCTTCCGGTCTATCACCTCCTTAGGGTTGGTGGTATCATTGTTGACATAGGTGCAACATTTTTCTCCAAATTGGGTGGCCAATGTTGCACAATACCCTCCAGTAACAGCAGTTAAATAATTCAACACTAGCCTGTGTTGCACCAGTTCTTTCTTGTACGCTTGCAATTCTCTCCCTGTATACCTGAATGTGTCATCGTACATCTCGGTGATATTATCTATTAATTTAGCAAGTTCCTGGATATATCTAAAATTTAATGTACCCCGAGCGATCCTGGTGGGGTCCAATGCGACCAGAACTTGAAAGCCAGTTGTCTCACTTATTAACTGAGTGGCTTTATGTATATCACCAGGTACCATATTTCTTTTGCCTCTGTGTTCATATTGTGGGTGAAGATATGGTGACGGTGTGTTTTTATGTATACCCAGCATTTCAACATGTGTGAGGGTCATAACTTCTGGGACTATTCTTCCCAGGTAACACAAACCTTCGTAACTCGGGGAGAGCCATTTATATGCTTTTCTTCCACAGATGAAATATACATTATCAGGGAGAACATAAGGAATGGTATGCATCATTATCATTAAGCACATTTCCCTTGCAAACAATCCAATTTCTGGGTCTTCCATCTGGTTCATGCAAGTTTTTGGCTGTATTATTTTAGCACAATAACCATTTGGCACCTTACCAATAATTTCTTTGGTGAAACTCAATGTATATCGATACCTAAAATGTTTCCCACCAGACTTAATGGAGCACAATAAATCATGGTTTATGGACTCATTATCAGCTCTTTGTGAGAAGGTCATCGTCTGATTATTCCCCGTCACTTCCCAACTCCCGGTTTTATTGGGGTTGGTTATGTTTAAACACAAAAGTGATCTATCTACTTGGAATTGATAGAGTTTGAAATGAGGTGGTTTGGATGAGAGGAATTTTCCATCCAATGTTTTCCCTTTTTGTAATTCTAAAATTTCCGTGATATTCAGCGGAAATGGCACCAACCCTATGTTATGCTGTCCCTGGGGCACAAGTGAACACACCCAGCAATCAGTTTGATTTAACACTTTGCCTACCATGCTATGATAATCCTCTAGAGGATACCCACCCCAGTACGGATTATATTTAGGTTGGCACCGTTGGATACAGTTCTCATAAACTAAGGACCCACAAAGCTCACAAATACAGGAATCTTCAGACGATAACCCTCCACACCTTCCCCGAGTATCCGGAATGACAGCTCTTTTAACAATAACAGTACTAAGATTGGAAAAACACTCCCCTGATTGGAATTGCACTCCTCCTGATTCCACTCCATCATCACTGCCATCAGCTCCCGTTTCCTCAATCGGTCCCCCATCACAGACACTGGATATCCCCGAACTGACCAGGATGGTGAACACTCTAAAAGAGAATATGAAAATGAACACAGCAGGCCCGTCCATTGTCACAACAAGACCTGAAATTTTCTCTCAGTTCAGGAATCTTACTACGACCTTTTCAATCCTCCCGGAACAAGCTCGCGAGCGACAGATCCACGCTATCAGCTTTGTCTCCGACTTGTTTCTCCACCGGTTGATTGACCTTTTTGCAGTGAGTGGAATGGACCCAGGTATCTCTCTCGGCCACCTTCAAAGATGTAGTACTCGTCAGCAGCACCTGGTACGGACCTTCCCAACTATCAGTCAAACAACCTGAACGCAAGAAATTTCTGATCATTACATATTCTCCTGGTTCAACATCATGACAGTTCATTTCAGGCATATCATTAGACAACAATATTAGTTTCTGCTGCTGTTGCTTTAACTGCTTACTCATTGATATAAGATACTTCACAGTTACCTCGTTGTTACCCTTTAGATCTTCCTGTGGACTTATAATCAAATGAGGTTGTCTACCAAACAATATTTCAAATGGGGACAGATTCAGAGGAGTTCTAGGAGTGGTCCTTATGCTATGTAGGACCAAAGGTAAAGCTTCTGGCCATCCTAGTCCAGTCTCTGCCATGATTTTACTTAGCTTATTTTTAATAGCCCCGTTCATCCTCTCTACCTTGGCACTGGCTTGCGGTCGGTAGGGGGTGTGAAGTCGGCTATTAATAACCATCAGCTTACACATATTTTGAAAAACATCACCTGTGAAATGGGTTCCCCTGTCACTCTCAATGATTATAGGGATACCGTACCTTCATACAAATTCCTGAACTATTTTCTTAGCAGTAAATGCATCAGTATTAGTGGCCGCTGGGTAAGCCTCAACCCAGTTATGATATTACGTCTGTGCACACTAATACATACTTAAGGTTCCTGCAGGGTGGTAATTGGATGAAATCAATTTGTATCACCTGGTAAGGTCAATCAGTCATTGGAATGTGGGATGGTTCGGTAGGGATCGCTTTCCCTATGTTCTTTCTCAAACAGGTCAGACAGGACATTGCTATCTTCTCTGCTTGTGAAGAAAAACCTGGTGTGCACCAGTATGCCCTCACCAACTTGCACATACCCTGTTTACCCAGATGAGTCAGACTGTGTGCTGCCTCAGCCAGGCTGGGGTAATATGCCTTGGGGGCTACTGGCTTACCATGTCCGTCCCTCCAGAGCCCAGAGGACTCTTGCCCACACCCCTTGGATTTCCAAATGGATTTTTCTTGAATTGAACACAAATTTTGCATCTCAATTAATTTCAGCATATCAATAGTTTGAAATTACATAATTGTTTCAGTTGGAGGAAACATTTTTAACCCTGCTGCCCATTTTGCAGCTTCATCAGCTCTGTTGTTGCCCAGTGACACCGGGTCATCCTCACATGTGTGGGCTTTGCATTTAATTAATGCCACTGCTTTGGGCAGTTGGATTGCTTCTAGAAGGTGTTTTATGTGTCGGGAATGTGCAACTGGTGTGCCTGCTGCTGTCATAAAATTTCTCAGACGCCATAGAGCCCCAAAATTGTGCACCACCCCGAACGTGTACCTCGAGTCAGTGTAAATGTTAGCAGATTTGCCTGCTGCCAGTTCACATGCTCTAGTCAGTGCTACTAACTCTGCCACCTGGCCTGAGTGAGGAGGACTGAGAGGTTTTGCTTCTATGGTGTCTGTGTCATTTACAACAGCATAACCTGTACATAATTCACCTGTGTCTGTTTGTCTATGACAACTCCCATCCGTATAATAAGTTACATCCACATTCTCTAAAGGTGTGTCATGTATGTCAGGTCTAGCAGTAAAGGTCTGATTCAGATATGTCATACAATCATGCATATCATTATGTCTGCCAAACTCACCTCCCGCCAGCAACTCCTCTCCTTCCACCCTTTGTACATCATGTTGTACATATGGTAGGTATGTTGCTGGATTCAGCGTACTGCAAGGTTTATCAGTAATATTTGCAGGAGCAATTAGAGCTAGATCCCATTTGGTGAACCTAGCCGAGGAGACATGTCTGGTTTGAGCTGAGTTCAACAGAGCAGATACAGCATGGGGAGTGTAGACAATCATATCATGGCCCAATACTATGTCCTCACTTTTACTCACCAATAGAGCGGTAGCTGCTACACTTCTCAAACAGGTGGGGAGTGATCTTGCTACCGTGTCCAATTGGGCACTGTAGTATGCTACGGGCCTACTAGCATCACCATGTTTTTGTGTAAGGACACCTGCAGCACAACCATCGGCTTCCGTACAATACAAATCAAAAGGTTTTTCATAATCAGGTATTCCAATGCAGGAGCTCTTGTCAGACTATCCTTAAGATTAAGGAAAGCCTGTTCTGATTCCTCTGTGTGTATGACACGATCGGGTTTTGAGGAAGAGACTAATTCCTGTAAAGGTAAGGCCAAAATAGAAAAACCTGGTATCCACATTCTACAGTATCCACACATTCCCAAGAAGGTACAAATTTGCTGTTGATTCTGCGGCAGTGTCATGTTTTGTATGGCCTGGATTCTATCTGTTGTAAGGTGTCGTAACCCCTGGGTTAGACAGTGTCCCAAATATTTGACTCTGGATTGGCACAGCTGTAGTTTGTCCTTAGCCACCTTGTGTCCTTTCTGTGAGAGATGAAGTAACAAAAGTTTAGTATCATTCAAACATGACATGAACGAGTCAGAACATAGCAATAAATCGTCCACATATTGAATTAGAACAGATCCATTGGCAGGTTGAAAAGATTGTAAACAGTCGTGCAATGCCTGGGAGAAGATACTGGGGCTGTCTATGAAACCTTGGGGTAATCGTGTCCATGTGTATTGTATGTAAATGCGAATAGATACTGACAGTCAGGATGGAGAGGCACAGAGAAGAAAGCTGAACAGAGGTCAATGACAGTGAAATGGGTTGCATTTGGTGGGATTTGCATCAAAATGACAGCTGGATTCGGCACTATGGGGAATTGGCTCTCTACTACCTTATTGACACCTCTAAGGTCTTGTACCAGCCTATAACCCCTCCCACCACTCTTCTTCACTGGAAAGATGGGACTGTTGGCTACACTAGCTGTGCGAACTAAAATTCCTTTTGCAATAATTGCTCAATTATTGGAAAAAACCCTAATTCTACCTCCTGTTTTAGTGGGTACTGGGGAATTTTTGGAGTTTGCCTTCCACTTTTTAAATTTATCATTACAGGCCTTACGTTTGCCATTAATCCAGTGTCCTGTCCATCTTTAGTCCAAAGGGAATCTGGAATTAGGGACAACATTTCATCTACCTGTGATGGAGTTTCATTTAAAACTGTAGAGTGATACGTTATCCTTTGAGGAGTGTCTAACATATCCCGCATCTCGTATACCATTCTCTCTGGGATATCTAAAAATACACCATCAGGGGTGCAATATATAACACATCCCATCTTACATAACAAGTCTCTGCCCAGTAGGTTAGTAGGAGCCGCAGCAGCCAGGAGAAAAGAATGCCTAGTATGCAACGGCCCAATAGTAACCTCTGTGGACTTTGTTAAAGGATAATGTTCCACTTTACCTGTTACACCCATTGTTGGTACTGTCTCGTTGGTCACCTGCAAATTAACGGGAGATTTTATCACCGACCTGGTCACCCCTGTGTCTACAAGAAAAGGATTTTCAGTACCACCTACATCAACCATCATGACCAGTTCTTCCCTAGTACTTCCCGTTAACCTGACCATCTGTAGACTACAGGTATGACCTGACCCCAAGCGTTGGCTACCATTCTCCAATAAAGCATTTACGTCTACAATTGGAGCTGGTGCCTGCTGAACATTTGCTGGCCTTTGTGCATATCCCTTATGGGGATATCTAGGTCTTCCCAGATGTGGGATCCCTACTCCTTTTACTGTACAGTTTCTACTTAATTGTCCTGTTTGTTTACAGTTAAAACAGGTTCGTGTTTCGAGTGAAGACATGTGGTGTTGTGAGGTTTGCGCAGAGGGTAAAGGTGGTGGATATGGGTAAGGATAGGGAGGGTAAGGGTATTGTGGGGGATAAGAAGTTGGTGGATAGCCTGGGACCTGTGGTTGCATCGGGTTAGTAGGATGGAGTTGTGTTTGTTGTTGAGTGGGGTTAGTGAGAGCACATACTTGTTCAGAAGTGAGTGTGTGTGCAAGTGCAAGTGTGTCTGTTGGCTGTGGTGTTACCGTCATTCCCTCCAGAGCTTGTATACTGACAGCCATTAGTTTTTCGCTCTGGGCTTCTCTCTTTTTGGAGATGTTTTTATCATGTTCAATAGCGGTTTCTATGAGGGTATCTATTGTAAGTCCCCGCCAGCCAGGCTGTGAGGTCTGAACCCGAGTCTTTAAACTCTCTTTTAGACTGTCCACAAGTACCGTGACTATCATTCCCCTGTGATGAGTGCTATCTTTAATATCTTCTATCCCAGTGTACTGGGTGGTAGCCTGCATAGCCCGATTGCAGTAATCTTCTGCAGTTTCACTCTCTTTTTGTTTAATGGTGAAAATTTTGTTCCAGTTAACTACTACTGGAAAATATATACCCAATTGAGTTACAATGCGGGAAATGTTACCTTGGTTTACTTGGTCTGTTAGGGGAACGTCACCATCCAATACACAATCCGTGATAAATTTTGTCGCGTCGGTATTGCGTGGCAGACAGGCCCTTAACACCATACTCCAGTCTTTATTAGTGGGCTCATGTGAACTACCCACATTTCTCAAAAATCTTTGACATTTGGCTAATTCCTTTTTGGGATCGGGGAAATCATTTATGATGGAATTTAGTTCTGCTCTTGTCCAAGGACAATGCATTACTACTTCCCTCGTGGGCACTTTACCGTTTGCATCTGCATTTCCATTTGGAAAGGTTATTGTCCGAATGGGTTGCAGACCGGTGGCGCTGCTACCTTTGACCTGGTTACCTGGCTGGGGGTTTAGTCTGCTGCTGCTGCGCATGGTATGTACAACTTCCTCTATGGGTGCAGAGGGCATTAACACTTCCCTTGCTGTTACCGATGGAGATGGGGGAGGTGAGCGTGAACTGCTGGCAATACTCTCCACGATGCTACCTTGCCGCCCGTATTGCAATTCAGCATAATTGCCTGCAAAGGATTTACAACAAAGTATTAAACAGTGAAAGTTAGATTTAGGATTGTTTAGTTTGTCCCATTACTTTTGGCCCCTTAAAAAGTGGGAGGCACATATAGAAACCGTTGTAATTCCTACACCGTTCACCTGATTTGTATGTAATTACCCTCAAATTAAATCTGAAAGTCTGCAGTTAAAGCACATCTTGTTTGTTTCATTTCAAAGCCATTGTGGTGATGAATAGAGGCCAAAATATGAAAATTCTGTCAATGTCCCAATATTTATGCACCTGACTGTAATCTGAAAACCCATGTACGTTAGGGTGGCTTTTATTTTAAGACTTTCTGATTATAAGTCTATCACTCACTCATGTAGATACTTTTCATTAGAAAATGATGTATACCGAAAATCATTATGATCTTTTGCTATGTGCTCAAGCCATAAATGTGTCTTTTGACTTAAAAATTGGTTATTCTGTAGAGTTCGTACCTTGTAATAGTCAACAGAGCTAAAGTAAGTTAAAATAAAGGTAAAGTATTTAATAAACATTTATAAGAATGTGAAAGCTAAAGTACAGAACATATTTCACAAAGTAACATTGTTAATAATTGATGCCCCTTTCTCTAATTGGTGAATGCGGTTTATCAGAGCTTGTGGTAGACGATTCCAGGATGAAATTTTTTTCATATAGGCTCTCCTCAGTTTGATATTTCTATCCTTGCAATTGTTGTTTTTCTCTTTATTTCTGTAGCCTCTTCTTTTTTGGCAAGTACTTTTGCTACCCCTATCATTGCACCTTGTATTCCTTTCTCTCTTTGGCTCATCAAAAACTCCTTGTCCTCTGTAATCACCATCTCATCACACTTGCTTCTTGCTGAAGGTGATGCACTAGTTGCCATTATGACAGTTACACTTCTACTAATAATGATGATAACCTGCTGTAGTAAACTTAGACTGTCGTACTGATATCTACGTACTTTTGTCCCTGGGGGCAGAGTTCTTATTATGGTACCCACGGAGGAAAGCAAGTTTTTGGCTAAATGGCAGGATCCGATTGAGAACAGGGAGAAAGTAAATGAGGTTAACTATAAATTGTACCAGACAGGGAAAGAAAACCCAAACAAATTTACATTGTTAACCTATTAAAAACTTAGAAAGTGTAGGTTAGCCCTGTCAGCTGAACCTTGCTTGTCTTTAGTTTCACTCCCTTTAGTTCCGGATGTAAAGGTGTCAGAGACACTGTCAGCTACTCAAAAGAATGCGGGATATATTTTCAGAGATACCTGTTTGAATCACCGTAATAAAGCATGACATTGTCCCAGAACCAGGGGTCAAGGTCAACTTAAAGCTGTATAGATGTAATGCACATGTTTGGCTTTTAACCCGTGCATGTGCAATAATCCATTACCAGGGTAGAAGCAGTGCCGCAATTCGCTACATTAAGAGATGTTAGTGCATGATTTACCGTATAAAGTATGTAGTCTGACAGAAATAGGTTTTACATAGATATTTTTCAAGAGTATAAAGAACGTTAAAAATGGAAATGACACTCAAAAATGTGACATCCATTGGAGACGGTGAAGGGGCACAAAGGAAGAAGTTCGTAATGGGGAAGAAAAATTGTGTTGATGAACGAATGGCAAGTAAACTACAGTTATATTAAACAAAGTGTGAATAGAATGCCTAGATCACTATTTTATAACCTATGAGGTAGTGGAACCCGAACCAAAGAACAATTCTTTACACATTCATTGCTTATTTTATTCTATTATACCTAGTTTATTTTGATTAAATAGGTCTGGAAAAGCCTGTGAAGCTTGGCAGGTTTTCCAGACGATATAAAATAAGGTGTAAGTGAGTTCCTGACACATGAATCAGATCAGCTTGAAACATTGCTAGATCCAAAGCAAGGTCTCAAAGAAACTATTGTTTATAGACTTCTACTTGACAGATTTTTTTTTTTATGTGTTAAAGTACTTTTCCTATTGTTGACTCATGCATTGCTGGTAGAAATCTTTGGGAGGCTTAGTAAAATATAAACATAATGTATTTTACAGTTACCGACAATGTAACATTTTAATGTAAAGGAATGTGTCAATATACTGTCTATGTATATTTTTCCACTAGACATCTTGTAAAGTGCCTTTATAAGTCAAATTACTGTATTTTAAATAACATATGCATGTTATCCCAGAGGAGTCTGTTGGAAGTTTTACTGAGATCAAACAAAAGTAAGAAAAAGCAAAAAAAAAGTTTGAAAAGTACTTTAAAACATAAATTCCACTATAAATACCTTTATGTATATTGGGCCTGATTCAGTAAGGATCGCTATTGCGATCGCAGTAGCGATTACGCACACATTCTCACTGCAAAGATATGCTAATGATTGCAATCGCAATGCCATATGCAGACTAACATAAGGACTCCCACCTTACCTTACACACATCCGAAATACTTAGCAAGACAGCAAAACCATCGGTAGTATCGAGTACAATTGCAGCCTCATGCACACTTGCACAAGGTCTGACCTTACTCAGAAATTGCTAACCTCATCACACGGAGTGAAGCCCAAGCTGCGTAAGGCATCTCAATGGATAATTTAAGCATGACCATGCAACGGCGTTCAAACGCACTGGCACGCCTGCTTTTCGCTGTCCACCCCCTCGTCACCAACCCCAAATGGTGCTTCCTGTCAATCACTCTGCAATGGGTCTGCGTGGTCACTGTGATCGCTGTCACAATCGCAGTGGAGTTTTTGGCACGTGCACTGTGATGCATACGCTGATTGAGTGCGTAATCCCAGTTATGATTGGAAATGAATCAGGCCCATTGTCTACAGGGCACCTTGTATAGATAAAGCCAACTTATCCTTATGTGAAATAAAAGAGATCCTCTGGCGCCTCCTATAGGTCCCATGTATGTTCAAAAATAGATATTTAACAAAACAAGTGTAGATAGATAGATAGGTTAAAATAGGCTAGTAATAGTATATAATAGACTTACTAACTCACAACACATAAAAAACAAAAGACAAGAAGACAAACAGACAGATGTGATAAAGGAGATAGACACGCTATTGAGCGTATTACTCTAATCTCCTGATGTTACAATCCAATTTGGAAATTAATGCAAAAAAATCCTCCTTGATAGGGAGCTCCCCTATGGATAGGAAATCCAAGTTAATAGGTGGGTCGATCACCGTATACAGGGATAAATCTCCCCAAAAAATAGTGTCCAAAACAAAGTGCAGTCAGTAGGATGGTTTGCCGGCAAACTAGTGGGTACCTTATACACTGCAGATGAACAATCAGGTCCCCCTCCACTGTCATCAACGTGTTTCGCCTGTTGTCAGGCTTTCTTATCCTTATGCATGATTTTTCGGCATGATACATATTGAACGGTATTACAATAGTTTGCCTTTATGTCTATGTTAATCAAAGCCATATGGGTGCATACTATACCTCTGTGTCTTTTTCTTACTTGAGGATTATAGAGATAGTTTCCACAAACAGTTTACACAGGAGTAGATTTTGACCATTATGCAATATGTGGTTACTTTTATGCTAGATAACGAAAAAGAAAAAGCAATCACCGGCACTTGAGATAAATCTATTAATTGACCACTGACTAGCCTGCTGCTCTCTATAGCAGAGGATTTACTCTACCCTCTTATATAAGTTAAATAAAAAAAATACAAAATTGAGAGCGCTTAACCATCTGAGCTTGGTCCTAGGTGGTGTTGTGTTGCATAATGTAGACCGCCAGTATTTTTACTCCTTTAAACATACCTCCCAACATTTTGGGTTTTGAATTCGGGACACCTGCGCGTGCCTAAAAGGGAGCATGGCGATATTTCCACAAGCTCATGCCCCCCCGGAGGATGTCTTTGCATCCCATTGGGGGCAAACCAAGCACTTCTGCAGCTGCTGGGCTACCCCAAGTCTACTCTCTGCACTGAATAGACGTGCACGGCATCCATTCACCAACACCGCTACTCTGCAGTACAGAGCAGAGCAGTGGTGATGATAACATGTCACCCAACCTCCCGACCGCCTGCGGGACACTCTGCAAACCGGGACTGTTTAGCTAAATATCAGGAAGGGAGGTATGCTTTAAAGCTTTATTTAAGTCATCTCTTTATAGTCAGATATAGTAAAAGTATTTAAACACATGCAGCAATTTTGTCTCATGAAAAGGAAGTGGTGAGATAATAGTACATAGAGAAATTTACCTTAGGTATAAAATATATTTTTAAAAATAAAATATTATTCTCTTCTCCCTCCACATTCCACACTGTGCTCCTCTTCCCACCCTATACATCCCACACTGTGCTCCAATTCCCACCCTATACATCCCATACTGTGCTTCAATTCACACCCTATACATCCCACTCTGTGGTCCACTTCCCACCCTATACATCCCATACTGTGCTTCAATTCACAACCTATACATCCCACTCTGTGCTCCACTTCCCACCCTATACATCCCACACTGTGCTCCAATTCCCACCCTATACATCCCACTCTGCTCCAGTTCCCACCCTATACATCCACAATAAAAAAGGTATAGTTCCCCTCCTAGCGCTCCCCCAACACCACATGCATGTAGGTGATAAGGCAAAAAAGAGAATAATCACCATAAATCAACTCCACTTGTTATGGGATCGTGTAACCATGTAGATAAATCTTGCAACTTTTAGTTATTGTAAAACATGAATTTTTCTTATCCTCCAATGTTTTAAATGCTGGTCACAGCAAATCTCACATGTGGGGATATAAAAAGGAATACAAACATAGTGTAGATCCAAATAAAATAAGATATATTTTTAATCATAAGTTGCACTCACAAGTTACAGATAAAAATCAAGCATATAAACATCCATTCAGCATGGCACAGCAGCAGTATGTACGTGACCTTCCTCCTTGAATTCCTTAGATGGTATAAGGAGGGCAATAATACCTGCTCCGGATGCAGCTTATGCCCAAGGTAAATCAGGTACAGCCAGACCTCTGCCAGTTATGGATATCGTCCTTAGAGCCTACGCTTAACGCGTTTCAGACCTCTTGGTCCTTCCTCAGAAGTGTGTTTAAAGCTCAGTCTTGCAGCATATATATACCCTTCCTAATCAAACTAACACAGCACCACATTTACCGCTAATTGGCACTGATTGGTTTACGCGCATGCGCAATCGCATACGTGTCCCGGAAACAAGATGGCTGTGCGTTCCACTCGGCAGGAAACAGTCATGTTATGCGTTCCACAGCCTCCGTGAATCCGGAAGTAGCAGTTTTATTGCATTCCAAGCAGTCCAGCCGGAGTCTTTAATATAGCCCTTCAAGCGGAGATCAAATAAATACATTTCATAGCCTCCATATTGCCAGGAATAATGCGCATCATGCATTCCAAAATCATTAGATATGAAATTAATGTTCCTCATGATTGCCACATTTCATGGTCAGGATGACATTCATAATACATTATACCTTGGGCATAAGCTGCATCTGGAGCAGGTATTATTGCCCTCCTTATACCATCTAAGGAATCCAAGGAGGAAGGTCACGTACATACTGCTGCTGTGCCATGCTGAATGGATGTTTATATGCTTGATTTTTATCTGTAACTTGTGAGTGCAAATTATGATTAAAAATATATCTTATTTTTTTTGGATCTACACTATGTTTGTATTCCTTTTTATATCCCCACATGTGAGATTTGCTGTGACCAGCATTTAAAACATTGGAGGATAAGAAAAATTCATGTTTTACAAAAACTAAAGGTTGCAAGATTTATCTACATGGTTACACAATCCTATAACAAGTGGAGTTGATTTATGGTGATTATTCTCTTTTTTGCCTTATCACCTATGTACATGTGGTGTTGGGGAAGCGTTAGGAGGGGAACTACACCTTTTTTTATTGTGCATGATTTGTTGAGTAGTGGGTGTTTACTCGATTGTATTTTCATCCTTGCTGCACCCCTGAGTTTATTGCGCACTTACTATCAATATTGTTGTTTACACCCTATACATCCCACACTGTGCTCCTCTTCCTACTGTATACATCCCACACTGTGCTCCTCTATACATACCACACTGTGCTCCTCTATACATCCCACTCTGTGCTCTTCCACCCACCATATCCATCCCTCACTATGCGCCTCTTCCCACCCTATACATCCCACACTGTGCTCCTCTTCCCACCCTATACATCCCACACTGTGCTCTTCTACCCACCTTATACATCCCACACTGTGCTCCTCTTCCCACCCTATACATCCCACACTGTGCTCTTCTACCCACCTTATACATCCCACACTGTGCTCCTCTTCCCAACCTATACATCCCACACTGTGCTCCACTTCCCACCCTATAGATCCCACTCTGTGCTCCTCTTCCCACTCTATACATCCCACATTGTGCTCCTCTTCTCACCCTATACATCCCACTCTGTGCTCCACTTCCCACCCTATAAATCCCACACTGTGCTCCTCTTCCCACCCTATACATCCCACACTGTGCTCCTCTTCCCACCCTATACATCCCACACTGTGCTCCTCTTCCTACCCTATACATCATACACTGTGCTCCACTTCCCACCCTATACATCCCATACTGTGCTCCTCTACCCATCCCATACATCCCACTCTGTGCTCCTCCACCCACCCCATCCATCCCTCACTATGCTCCTATCCCCACCCAAAACACACAGATAGTAGTCACTTATTACACTGTCTGCTCTTTTGAGTCTGGCGGGCAATGCTGCAGGCAGCTGGGCTCTGTATCTCTGTATCTCTCTGCTGGCTGCTGCTGAGGACTCTGTAGGGCTTATGGGTGGGACTGGACAGGTTGAGCACTGAGTTGGGAGCGGGGCTGAGCACTGAGGTGGGAGCGGCCCTTCCTGATATCTTTTCAGATCACTCAGCTTGTGAACCGAGGAGTCTGAAGTAAGTTGAACTGTCTATTTATTCAGACTACTTGGATCACTGGCTGGGAGATCCAAGGAGTCATCAGGAAGGGCCAACTCAGTGCTCAGCTTACTGTCCATAGCAGGACCCAGAGCAGGAGCATTCTGCACTAGGATAATGGAGGAGAGGTGCCCTTCTCAGGGCTGATGCCCGGAGGCAGGCACCTCCATTGGCTCCAGCAATTCCACGCCTGTGAGGGACGTCTCTAGTTCCATAGCTTTTGACTACTTCACTAAGAAATCATTATTGGCTCTTCCCTAAGAATTAAGCACTTGAGACCTCGGGTATATTTACTAAAGGTTGATTTTGGTAGATTTTTACTTCTTGGTGTATTTATAGGTTATTTTCTGTGTGATTTGCAAATCAAGGATTTACTAAAATCAAAATCAACTATAATATCAACTATAAAACTGAATCCTGACCAGAATCAACCATCAACCAAACATCAATACTTTTACGTAGATCACTGCAGTATTCTCTCATTTACTAATAAATATTTAAAGTAGACTACAAAATTGACAGAAAAATTCCCAAATAAATAGACTATTAAAAAACAGGGATTTTAGCTTCTAAACACCATTCTATTTGTAGGAACTTAATTATGATGCCTTTAATAGGAGGCACAAGCATGTGGTGCACTGTGGCATGGACGTTAACTTCTGATACCAGTTCCTGCAGCACTATTCCCTTGACCCATTCCTTATACTCATTATAATCCACCACCACAGGTGACCCTCCTCCAGTGCAGTGTGTAGAGCACCTTTCCAAGGCCATCTTGGATTTGGCATGGTGTCGGATGGCAGAGCAACGCTTCACACACTGGCGCTTGTTGTGTTTAAAATTCCCAATAGAATTCACTGCATCAACTGTTGCCTGCCACATGTCCCACTTTCTTTTTGCAGCTGTACATTGGGCCCGGCAACCAACTAACTCCTCAAAGTTAGACTACAAGGAGTTTACCAACACACATTTCTCCTCAAAATTAAACTTGACATTGCGGCCAGGTTTAGTTTTGCCAGGTTGAGGCTCCTCCCCTGAATCGGAGTCCTGGCCCTCTGCCTCCTCCATCACAAAATACTCACCAATTGGATATCTCTCCTCTACCTCCCTACCCTCACTTGCCCTACTCCTGGCAGCCTCTATAACAAATAGAAAATTAATTACACAAACTACACTAAAAAAATTACACAAAACTTAAAACACACACACTCCCTAGAAACACACACGGAAACACTGACAAAGACTTTATAAAAAATATATAAGACAAAAACTAATACAAACTTCAAAAGGACAATAAAAATACATATATTGACAGTACAAAACTCTCAGACATCACTTTTTAAGCACTTATATGAAATCACCACTCACCTGCTAAACACTGTCCCTCCTCCACAAAACACCCTTTCAATTTGTTTGGGTGTGTGCCAGCCTTTTATAATGAGTTTTTGGTCAATGGGAGTATATAGGAAAGGTTTGTCGATTTTGTAGGTGATTTTGTAGAAGATATTGAAGTGCAAATTCCAAACTGACCATTTTTACACCCTTGAAAATTGACCCACATCCCATTCTGTTTTGAAATCGATTTCAAAATTGAATGTTATTAGAGGTGAGATTTGGCCAGTGATTTATACAGTAAATTTTGAGTCAAGTTCAGTTGATTAAAATCGATTTAAAAACTTGCTTAAAAATTGACCTTTAGTAAATATACCCCCCCCCCTCCCCCTGGGGCTGATGCAGCATTGGTAAAACAAAAAGGCATAAAATAATTCAAAATTAATAATAAAAAGATGCTTATTCCCATTCACACATGCAGCTGCACACATATTAAGACGTGCATTACCTCTACATTTGCATAATATGACTCTACTTTATTACAAGTCATCATCATTAGTCTGTGCTTGAACCTACCCTGTAGCAGTTGCAAAAATATATGCCTCATAACTGGAGTATATGTGCATATTTGCTGGTTTGCATGAGTGGCAGTTGCATGAATGTTCCCTTGCTGAGCTTTGCTTACTGTATGTGGTAACACCTCTTCCCGCCTCTATTCTGCTTCTTTGCCCATGTGGTTTGATATGTGCAAAATGAGTGCAGGTCTGCATGCGCAAAGTGAAATTACACAAGATATGTTATAAGGCATATTACTCACATAGCCCATTGGTGTTCATTTGACTATAACTACCTAAGGGTGTATTCTAGTGCTGCCAATTTATTTATTTTTGTAATTGAAGCTAGAAAATGTTGATGTGATCATTTTTACCATTAATTTGTGTCTTTGTGTTTGTCCCATATTTGAGATATTACAGTCATTGGCTACTGTGAATCAGAAAAAGTGGAGCGCTAATATAATACAACAGGGATTCAACAGTGAATTACTGGCAGCTGACACAGGGGGATATCTGCCTAGGATTCCCCAAAACAACCAGAACGAAAAAAACTCTTGTGTCTGCACCTGAAATCACTTAGCCATGAATACAAATCAGAAATATAACATGAAACATGTATTTATTATAATAACAATAAACCTGTTAGAACTGCAGCTCCTCAGGACATAACAATCGAATAACAATAATGCAATATTGCAATAAAACACTTCTACACATAAGTAAAATATAAAACAAAATAGAATCTCAAATAGCTGAAAAAACTAATGAAATTAATTAGGTTCCCTTAATGGGTGACAAAGTTCCTCGGGAGAATGGTGACTTGGTATAATAATTCAATATATGTAGCAAGTAACTCTTCCTTTTAGCGGAATCATCCATATCTCCTTGAATATAAAAGGCCACTCACCACTGGTGTGGTAAAGTCCCGAACAAGCCAGATATATAGGGGAACATAAGCGGTCATCAATGGGAGCCCAGTCAACAGGACATTCCACAAGGGCACAATCGGCAGCAATATTCAGCCTAACCGTTATAGGAGTCTCCAGACTCAGAGCTGGCAGCCACAGTGTTAGAGAGTGAAATCCCGTGTAAGTGGTGAAACCCGTCACCTGTGGACAGCAGGGAGCAGAGAGCAGTGATGTTAACTCCAACACCCGGGATCAGCTGGAAGTAGTGAGCAGTGATATCAGCGGTGGATGCCGCAGGGTTGTAAGTGGAAGCCGCGAAGTCCGCAATGGTCTGTGACTGAGATGCACACTTCATTGTGTTCAATCTCCCACAAGCAGCAATCTGAGGTCCGTCTTAGTATGTAGCAGCAGTTCAGAATAAAAGAATCAGCACCTTGATGCATTTCTCCTCATTGACTGAGGTTTTTTCAAAAGGCAGGATAAGTCTCTCCTTCTCAGGAGGGGATTATAAATACACAGTTACCAATAGCAGACTTTCATGTCAAGCTGAACATAATTAATCAATTAGCAGCTTTTCAAATGTTCTAACCAAAATATAACAGTCACATTTCCCATAAAATATAAGTTAGTACTTTCTGGTTTGTTTATTCAATAGTTCAATTACTCAGTGAGGGTACTCAGAATTGGAAATATTAATGAATATATGTAAAAAAATATATAAAAATTGAATTGCCAAAATACTAAGAATAATAATAATAAAACAAAAATATATAGATTTATTCCTGGTAGCAGCAAATATCCAGCATGAACAGAAAGACATATAAAAATATATATAAATAATAACAATTAATATAAATATTATAATTATTAATAAATCAATAATAAAAAAGACCCAAATTAAATAATTCCCAATAGCACATTACTAAAAAAATAGACAAATAAATAAATATATAAATGACTAGACTCACACATAATAACCTTTTCAGACATGAGTAGATCTAGTACATTACTACTCAAAGCAGTGGGGAACCAATAACATGGAAGGAATGCCCCTCTATCCATAAAGGGATCGGCTCACCAATCTACATAACTTATAAGCAACACACTAAATATTCCAGTCACAGAACAAACTCTAATACAAAAAAAGAGATTTAGGACAATGACCCATACATTTCGCGAACCTCTATATGGGCTCAATCGGATTCAGGTCAGGGGATTGACTTGGTCATTGCATAACATTCCACTTTTTAGCCTTAAAAACTCTTTGGTTGCTTTTGCAGTATGCTTCGGATCATTGTCCATCTGCACTGTGAAGCGCCGTTCAATGAATTCTGAAGCATTTGACTGAATATGAGCATATAATATTGCCCGAAACACTTCAGAATTCATTCTGCTGCTTTTGTCAGCAGTCACATCATCAATAAATACAAGGGAACCAGTTCCATTGGCAGCCATGCATGCCCTCGCCATGACACTACCACCACCATGCTTCACTGATGAGGTGGTATGTTTTGGATCATGAGCAGTTCGTTTCCTTCTCTTCTCTTCACATCACTCTGGTACAAGTTGATCTTTGTCTCATCTGTCCATAGGATGTTGTTCCAGAACTGTAATGGCTTTTTTAGGTGTTGTTTGGTAAACTCTAATTTGGTCTTCCTGTTTTTGTGGCTCACCAATGGTTTACATCTTGTGGTGAACCCTCTATATTCACTCTTGTGAAGTCTTCTCTTGATTGTTGACTTTGATACATATACATCTACCTCCTGGAGAGTGTTCTTGATTTGACCAACTGTTGTGAAGGGGTTTTTCTTCACCTGCGAAATAATTCTTTTGTCAGCCACCACAGTTGTTTTCCATGGTCTCCCGGGTCTTTTGGTGTTGTTGAGCTCTCCGGTGCGTTCTTTCTTTGTAAGAATGTTCCAAACAGTTGATTTGGCCACACCTAATGTTTTTGCTATCTCTCTGATGGGTTTGTTTTGATTCTTCAGCCTAATGATGGCTTGCTTCACTGATAGTGAAATAACGAGGGAATAGCTCACACCTGTCCATGAAATAGCTTTTGAGTTGATAGTCCCATTACTTTTGGTCCCTTAAAAAGTGGGAGGCACATATTGAAACTGTTGTAATTCCTACACCGTTCACCCGATTTGGATGTAATTACCCTCAAATTAAATCTGAAAGTCTGCAGTTAAAGCACATCTTGTTTGTTTCATTTCAAAACCATTGTGGTGGTGAATAGAGGCCAAAATCTGAAAATTCTGTCAATGTCCCTATATTTATGGACCTGACTGTATATATATATATATATATATATATATATATAAATATATATATATATATATATATATATATATTCCAAAAAATGATTGGCACTCAGAGGCTTAAACAGATATCAAGCAGGCAACGTTTCGGGGTGCAACCCACTTTGTCAAGACTATACAGACAACATTGTTGCCTGCTTCATAATACACTTTGATATCTGTTTAAGTCTCTGAGTGCCAATCGTTCTTTGGAATATGAACTTTGTATCCTGAGCACCGGAGCATATTGTCTATAAGAACAAGGAGTGCCGACAAAATTGGGCTGTATATATATATATATATATATATATATATATATATATATATATATATATATATATATGAACAAGTGACCAGGCAGCACTCTACGGACTTAAATAAATAGATGTAGGATCAAGTAGTAAGAGCAACGTTTCAGATGTTTTAATTCATCTTTGCTCAGGCTTGGAGGCCTTGAGGAAAGATGAATTAAAACATCTGAAACGTTGCTCTTACTACTTGATCCTACATCTATTTATTTAAGTCCGTGGAGTGCTGCCTGGTCACTTGTTCTTATCTAAGCCTGCACATCAGTGTGGGTTCTTCTGGATTTTTTGCACCCCGGCTGCTGGAATTCTTAGAGGAGTGCCGATCAACAAAATCGTATATATATATATATATATATATATATAGATAGCTATATATATATATATATTCCTACAGATATCAGGAGGAAGGACATTACAGTCCGAAACGCATTAATCGGGTGAAGGTGGAGGACTATTTGTACTGTGGACCTGGTGGACAGAACGAGAATTGGTTTGGTGTCCGGGACCCCACCTTTTTTTGCTGTTATCATCTAAAAGCCCCCTGGTGTCCATGTCCGGTACAACTCCTAAGTTTGTATGCATCCTGTGTGTGATGCGATATGCTCTATGTTCTTAATCCAAATGTGAGTGTGATGATTTATTAAAATTGTGTTTTTTATGCATCATACATTATTGCACTATGTTTTTTCAATTTCTTGTTTGAGAGGAATATTGAGGAAAAAGTTTTTTGGGGGTCCTCTATGGAAAAATCCAAAAGGTGAAAAGGGAAAAAGGAGAAAATCTGTCCTTTGGAATAAGGACTTTCTGAGCCATAAAGGAATTCTTGGTGAATTTACCTTTCAAATAAACGTAAGAGACTGATAACTTTAGAATATTAACAGCGCCGGAGTGGGACTCTTATCTGTTTACTATTTGTTATTAATGGAAATATAAGGAATCCCTGGAGTCCTTACTGGCTGCAGTTTCTGCTCAGATTCAGAACTATTTTTATTGATATTAGGATCTTGACATGACTGTTGCTCTCACCCTTCCTTTAACACATCTAAAATACCTCTAGGTTGCCTCCCTAAGAGGAGTTTGAAGGGACTGAAACCGTGGAGGATTGGGGCACCTCTTGAACTGCAAACATCAAATTAGGCAGGAGTAAATCCCAATCTCATTTTTCTTGTGACACTGCCCTCTTTATCATCTGTTATGCATTCTATGAGGCCATATGTTTGCGCGTGATACACTAAAGTAGTAATTCTATCTACCCTTAATAGTCGGCACAAATCTTTCATTAATTTAAATACAAAAGGGAAACCTTTATCCATCAGGACCTTTTCAGGTATGTGCAGATGGGTATATAGCATCAATAACTCCTGGGCAATAGTGCTAGATTTCATATCACATAGCGGTATAGCCCCCGGGTACCATGTGGTACTATTTACTACCACTAATATATATTGATGCCCATGAGCAGATATTTCTACCAAGCCCTATCAGATCCATACCAATTCTCTGAAAAGGTACAGAAATGACAGAGAGGGGAACCAAGGGTGCCCGAAACCCTGGTCGGGGCGCAGTTTTCTGACTCACTGGACATTCCTGACAAAAAAAATTTCTGCTGCATGAATGCCTGGCCAAAAGAATCTTAACTGAATACACTGGAGAGTTTTTTCCTCCCCTAAATGGCCACCCCACAGGTGTGTATGAGCCACCCTCAACACCAACTGCTTGTCTTTCCAGGGAACCAACAATTGGTTTACTTTCTTACCCTGCAAATATATTACACGATATAACAAATCATTTTGCAATGCATAGTATGGTACACCTTCTGTTGTTAAAGCCATAATTATTTTACCATTTACTTGTACAACATTTTCAAATGCGTTTATCAAGTTCCCATCAATTTGTTGGTCTTGGCCAAAGACCTGTAAAGACACTTCCTTGCCGATGGGAATCCACTGTGCCTCGGTCTCACTCCCATTCCACTGCTCACTGGCCAAGGAGGGTGTTACAGCCACCAAACTTTAGGATACTGCAGAGCTTGGCTCTTGGGACACCTCTGACATGGTCTGTCTGCTGTCATCATGCCAAGTAACTACCTCTTGTAGTAATGGAAAACTCCGACCTAGGATCAATGGGTAGGGTGGTCTGGCGACTACTGCGGCTACCACTTTCAGAGATCGCCCTTTTATCACTACAGGGAGGTGCACTTGGGGACATTCTTCTACATCCCCATGTACACATATAACCTTTGCCGGTGGTAGCAGGTTAGCAGAGATGATAGTTAATTCACTGCCAGTATCCAATAAGGCTCAGATCTCCCGGCCTTCCACTTGCACTATCAAATGATTTAAGGTAGTTTCCGCAGTGGATATGCTTCCAGCAGCCATGCTGAGCACCAGTCGAGTTGTTTTTCCCAAACTGTGGCCCATTGGCTCGCCCTGCTTTGGGCAGTCCCAGCGCACATTATCGTGCTCGCCGCACTCAAAACACACAGCTGGCGGTGGGTTGTTCGCTTTAACAACTGGGACCTGAGTTCTAGGCTTGGGTACTGGCTGGAATCCCTGTTTGACTTTATTCAATTTCCCAAGAGTCAAGTATCACTCAATTACCACTGCTAACTCCTCAAAAGTTTGGGGGTCAGCTTGTAGGGCCCACTGTTGCACCACACAGTCCAGTACTCATACAGCATGGTCCAAAGCCACCACCTCTACTATACGCTGAGCAGAGTTTTTATCCGGCTGCAACCATGCCTTACACAGCCTGGGCAATTTGGCCAACTGGGCCCTTGGAGGCTTAGACGAGTTCAGCCACCATTTCTGAAACTCCTGAGCTTTGCTGGGGTCAGTCACTCCAACCCTGCTGAGTATGGCCTTTTTCAGGCGAGGGTAGGAGTTTGCCTCAGTCATGGTCAAATTGACATATGCTTTCTGAGGTTTCCCTGTGAGAAAAGGGAGCAAGTCTAGCAGCCCACTCCTCCACAGGCCTTTTTAGATGTGCAGCAGTATGCTCAAAGGGGCACAGAAAAGCTTCAACATCATCAGATGGGGTAAGATTCTGTAACACCTCTCGATCATGCCCACCTTTCCTAATTTCAGTTAACTGTGCATGTAATAACTGAATTTGAGTCTGTTGACCCTGAATTAAAGTTTGCTGTCCCTGCACCTGTGCTTGCTGCCCTGCTGCCAGAGTTTACTGCCCTGCAGCTATTTCAGCAAAACTTTTCAAAAGCTCCTCCATATTACACTGATTTTCCACTTTGTGGATAAATATAGCAGGCTTAATTAACTCTCTCTTGCAAGCCAGATTCCCAGCAATCTATATCTACTGGCTTCCCTTAAAACTGCACTACATTCCCTGGGCTCCCAGCCCCATACTCAGGAATGAAGCAGTTTTATATTGTGCACAATTTACATATACACATGGAAAGATTATCACTGTGAATGACTGCCGTTATATGGCTGGCCTGCCACACTCACCTAGTAATGCGACTCAGACTCACCAAGCCACTGTGCAGTGGGTAGCAATCTGCAATGCATTTTACTGCCATTGTGGGTGGATCAGGTCACTGTATCTGGGCTCTTGCTGACTAGTAGTATCCAGCAAGGTCCCTGTTTGGGCGCCAAATGTGACAAAAATCACATATTTAGTTTAAACTGTCTCCATCACCTCCCAATATATAGGGGTATTCCTCCTATCTTCCAGTTTAGTTTTGTTGTGCTGACACTGTTGCGCTTCTGTTTGCCCAAGTTGATCTGCAGCCTTATTACTGCTTTTTCCGCAAATAACCGTCCAATCAGTGCGGAGATGTCAATCAGTCTTTCTGCTGCTGATTAATTAGAAAGTAATGCACTGATTGGTGCTCTGGTGTATTTGCACAGTGAAACACCATATTGTTCATATGGCTACATAAGTCAATATGTGTTACTTTTGGTGTCCCCGTAAAAAAACAGTAATATTTTTGGTGGGATTATCTGCTAGGGGGCACCAGCCAAAATGCTGCCTAGGGCACCAAATCGGCTAGGGCTGGCTTTGGGTCAAGATAGAAATACTTATTAACGTGTTTGCAAAAATAATACACATAAATCCAAGGAAAAAGAAAGTATATATATATATATATATATATATATATATATATGTATATAATCAGTATATATAAATATATACAGTATATACAGTCAGGTCCATAAATATTGGGACATTGACAGAATTTTCATATTTTGTCCTCTATTCACCACCACAATGGCTTTGAAATGAAACAAACAAGATGTGATTTAACTGCAGACTTTCAGATTTAATTTGAGGGTAATTACATGCAAATCAGGTGAACGTTGTAGGAATTACAATGGTTTCTATATGTGCCTCCCACTTTTTAAGGGGCCAAAAGTAATGGGACAAACTAAACAATCCTAAATCTAACTTTCACTTTTTAATACTTTGTTGCAAATCCTTTGCAGGCAATTACAGCCTGAAGTCTGGAACGCATAGACATCACCAGACGCTGGGTTTCATCCCTGGTGATGCTCTGCCAGGCCTCTGCTGCAAATGTCTTCAGTTCCTGCTTGTTCTTGGGGCATTTTCCCTTCAGTTTTGTCTTCATCAAGTGAAATGCATGCTCAATCAGATTCAGGTCAGAGGATTGACTTGGCCATTGCATAACATTCCACTTTTTAGCCTTAAAAAACTCTTTGGTTGCTTTTACAGTATGCTTCGGGTCATTGTCCATCTGCACTGTGAAGCGCTGTCCAATGAATTCTGAAGCATTTGACTGAATATGAGCATATATTATTGCCCGAAACACTTCAGAATTCATTCTGCTGCTTTTGTCAGCAGTCACATCATCAATAAATACAAGGGAACCAGTTCCATTGGCAGCCATACATGCCCACACCATGACACTACCACCACCATGCTTCACTGATGAGGTGGTATGTTTTGGATCATGAGCAGTTCCTTTCCTTCTCCATACTCTTCTCTTCACATCACTCTGGTACAAGTTGATCTTTGTCTCATCTGTCAATAGGATGTTGTTCCAGAACTGTAATGGCTTTTTTAGATGATGTTTGGCAAACTCTAATCTGGTCTTCCTGTTTTTGTGGCTCACCAATGGTTTTCATCTTGTGGTGAACCCTCTATATTCACTCTTGTGAAGTCTTCTCTTGATTGTTGACTTTGATACATATACATCTACCTCCTGGAGAGTGTTCTTGATTTGGCCAACTGTTGTGAAGGGGTTTTTCTTCACCAGGGAAATAATTATTTTGTCATCCACCACAGTTGTTTTCCGTGGTGTTCCGGGTCTTTTGGTGTTGCCGAGCTCTCCGGTGCGTTCTTTCTTTTTAAGAATGTTCCAAACAGTTGATTTGGCCACACCTAATGTTTTTGCAATCTCTCTGATGGGTTTGTTTTCATTTTTCAGCCTAATGATAGCTTGCTTCACTGATAGTGACAGCTCTTTGGATCTCATATTCAGAGTTGACAGCAACTGATTCCAAATGCAAATGTCACACCTAGAATCAACTCCAGAGCTTTTACCTGCTTAATTGATAATGAAATAACGAGGGACTAGCCCACACCTGTCCATGAAATAGCTTTTGAGTTGATAGTCCCATTACTTTTGGCCCCTTAAAAAGTGGGAGGCACATATTGAAACTGTTGTAATTCCTACACCGTTCACCCGATTTGGATGTAATTACCCTCAAATTAAATCTGAAAGTCTGCAGTTAAAGCACATCTTGTTTGTTTCATTTTAAAACCATTGTTTTGGTGAATAGAGGCCAAAATCTGAAAATTCTGTCAATGTCCCAATATTTATGGACCTGACTGTATATATATATATATATATATATATATATATATATATATATTTATATATTTATATATATATATATATATATATATATATATAAATTTAAATTATATTTCTGTCAATGAACAATTTACAGCACTTATCTTTGTTGCCCCCTCCTCCATGTGTCTCCCTTTATAGCCCCCTCCTCCAAGTGTCTCTCATTGCAGCCCCCTTCTCCATATGTCTCCCTTTGTATCCCTTGCCATGTGTCTTTCATTGCAACCCCCTCATCCATGTGTCTCTCATTGCAGCTCCTTCCTCCATGTGTCTCTCATTGCAGCCCCCATAGTTCTTCCTCCTCCCTCTCATTGCAGCCACCTCTATAGCTCCCTATGCAGCCCCTTCCTATAGAACACTATGTGGCACTCCCCCTCCCCCCTCCACTCTGCTCACCAACCAAAATTTCTCCCTTGCAGCTCCTCTTATAGTGTTCTATTCAGCCCCCTCCCTATAGTACAGCTATCTCTCCCCAAGCCCCCCTTACTTACATTTAGTAGCGATCGGCAGAACTGTTCCTTTAAGCTCTTCAGCTCAGCCCGGCAACCAGGACCCCTTGCTGCCTGTTGCATACCACACCACAGATAGCTCCCGAGCGCTCGCATAAACCCTCCCATGCCCTGCCCCTGGCTCCCTGCACTTCCGTGCTCACCATGCCTCTCCCGCTGTGCAAACAAAAGGAAAAAAAAATCAGGCAACTTCTGGGCAGCCTCGTTAGGCCATATACTAAGAAACCGGAACAATTCAATGCTGCTCTGGTGCAAGGTCAGTTGATCCGGAAAGCAGCTGTCCCGTGATTTCTGCCACTGCTGATTCCACTACTAGTTGGTAGTGTTGGAATTTTACACTGCCGGGTTTGATCCCGCAGTATTAATTTGCATGCACAAACTAAGTTTATGCATTCGGGATGAACAGATCTCTCTTCGCAACCCAGACCTCCTTCCCATAGGAAGGAGCAGGGCTCCGGGAACTAACGTCACCTGAAGTCAAACTCCAAATACTTTCATTTTTCAGATTAGTTTATAGGGACTGCAGATGGCATCAGAGATGCAAGGTTAGTCAGAGACACGTTATAAATGATATCTCCTGCATTACCTATGTAATGAATAGCCCTGTTACTTCATTCCTACAAAGTAGGTAAAAATTCATAATTTCACCTACCTTATAAAATGATGATTAGACCCCTTAAAAGTGTTGTGGTACATGCTCAGCAGATTTTTAGCAGCTCCCTCTACAACTGCGTCTCTGAGTATTAATTAGCTGCGTAACCATAAAGTGTACATCCAGGCATGATCTCACATACCTCTGTCAGCGTTCTATAGCAAGCCGTTTTTCTAACTATTTTAAAGGCTGTACCAAAAAGAAATCCAAAAGTATTTTATAAATCACTTTCATGGATGTGACTAGTGCTTCCTCTGGTTAAAGAAAAATCCTTGTAAATTGATCAATGTCTTCTTTCCTTGAACTTATAAAGTGTTAGGACACTACCACCCTGAATAAATCACTACTTAAATGGCATAGACGAGACGCAATAGATAAGTTCTTTTTTAGTCGAGGCAAAAAGTGATAGTAAATCTTTGTTACAAGTTCTCATCTGAATCAAAGCTTATGGTCTGAGTATTGTTCTCAAAATTGTACACATCCCTCTGTATCATCACTATACTGCCTGCATGCTAAGGGACCTACACATGCCTAGTTGCCTACTACTATGAATGTTACTAGAAGTCATTTCACATAAGTTCACTTATATTTTTGACTTACATAAAACAAAATTAAAAAGCATGTTCTGAATGTAGAAAATATCTGAATTATATTGCAGGCACACTATTGTGATTTTAAAATGTTGTATTTGCATATCTATCTGACAAAACAAACTATGTTGAGCTGATAGATGACCATACTCTAGCATTCATAAAAACAGCTGTCAAATGCAGAAATATTATTCATTTTCTCCGGCATATATAAAAAAAAATCTAATATCTTACATGGAAATGTGGCTTTGTTTTGAATAAATAACAGAAATCATATGAAATATTTCATAGAAAACTGAGTGGTGATATTTAGCATGAAACTTACATATGGGTAAATAAACAACTTAATTCAATATGCCATAGCCTACAACTTAAACTGCAACTTCCATTTAAATAATGTAATACATAACATACTTACAGAAGCACTAGTATATCTATATCGTCAAAGTGAATATTGGTAACTGCCAGACATGTAATTGGAGAAAGAGATCTTGGAGCTGCCCATTGGTCTAACATAAGGAAAATTGTCAGACATTGGTACTAGCAAGACTGGGGATGTACACTTTCCACAGCAGATTGTGTGAGTAAGGAAGGCTGAAGTTCCAAATGACCATTATCATGATGAGATTTGAGAAGGAGCTGTAGTTACTGTAGATAACATCTCACCATATGGCCAGACATCTTCTCTCTCAGAGACTGTCATCTCTTCTATACTAAAGCTTTGACCTGCAATGACATCTTACTGCTCAGTGACTCTTATTTCAGTGGTCAATAAGCAATTGATAGCTCTACGTTAATTTTCAACAAGGAGTTATGGCAATGGCCCCAGTCATCAAAGCCTTCATGAGGAATGGCAAAAATTGGCAATGTTTAAAAATATAATTGCATAAAATTAATATACACATTAATAATAAAACATAATGCCTATTTGGGAGAGCAAGTACCCTAGTTCTGGGTCCATAGGTGTCAATGGGACTGGGGAGTGATATGTTGGTTGTCCATCAAGAGTATTTGTGGAATTTTCCCCATTGATACAATGTAAACGATTTCATCAAAGAAGGTGAAGGGTCTAATGCTGGCCATACACGGTAAGATTTTCTGTTCAACCATCCAACTAGTTGGTTGGTTGGAATGAAAATCTGGTAACATACGGGAGTAAAAGATGATCAGCAATTTGCTCCTAAATGCCATAAAATAGATTAAAATGGTCGTCCAGACAAGTTTGTTAAATGTTTGCTCTAAACAATTAGTTCAAACAACAGTTTTTGTCCATTTTCCTGCGTTTGGGAGCAAATTGCTGATTGTCATTTACTTTCATACTTTACCAGATTTTCATTCCAACCAACCAACCAACCAACCAACCAACTAGTTGGATGGTTGGAAAGAAAATCTTACCATGTATGGTCAGCATTAGATGGACCCTGATCTTACACTGCATTACATGAACATTACCAAGCCTCTCCCGCTGAGTGCTAATATATCATGAAGGAAAGGAATGTTTAGCTATACATTGTCTAAAATGAGAAATACTAGCTGCTGCCTTTTTACTTTATTATCATATATTTTAATCTGTATTTATCCTCAGCAGATGACCAAAACAACAGAAAACCTAAATTAGTACAAAAGGGCCACCTAACTCTCCATAACCACATACTTTACCTGTGTGTTTGCAGTTTGCCCTCTGCAATGCATTCTCCTGTTATCAAAATACAGTGCAAGGTAGCTCAGCTCATGAGAACATACAGAACAACCTCATTTGACTTTCAGACCCATAGGCAGAAAGCAATGCAGCTCCATCACAGACAGTTTTATCATAAAGTTAGTGTTTTGTTTTGATGTAACCCAAGCCGATAAGGACATGCAAATATGCCAAACAAGAGAACCAGTATACTGCTCGCCACAACTTCATCATTCAATAATAAGTTAAATGCATGGTGATGAGCTGACCAGTAGAGAGAGCTCACTGACCATCGATCAGCAGTTTGCAGGTAAGTGAGTTTTTTAAAAAAAATGTTAAACAATTTTTTTTATATAGTGATCAGCTATTGGTCTATTTAGTCCACAAAGTTGATTATAGGGGGCTGGCTTCTGGCTCTGCTCTACCTATCAGAGTGGAGCAGGAGTCAGGGAACCGGGGGGAAACTTGATTAATGTCATCTCCAGATGGCGTTGTTATAGAAAGGCTCCCACCAGGTATTTTTTCACAATTCCCCCTTAGTAAATTTCCAGCAGAGCGCATTTCCCATTACAAGTATGGTAAATGCGATCTGCGTGCTAAAGAAATGCGAATGAAAGGGCTTGGAGTAGTTTTTCATGAAAACTGCTTAAAAGCACTTTAATACATTTCAGTGAAACTAAAATAATGTGAAAAGGTTTGAAGACACACTTTTTCACATTATTTTAGTTAAAAAAAAGATTGATAAATAGAGCCCAATGACACTGCTGCTGCCACATGCAGCCAGCTCTTAATATCATCATCATATAATCACTGTCTTCCAATATCAGATCATACATCTAGGCTTTTGTGAACCATCCAGTGATCTGATTTGGTACATGTAGATCTATCCTGAGGAATAGGAAATTCAATACAATGATCAGTTCTTAAGGTGGGTACACACTATAGCGATATATCTGCAGATTGAGTGATCTGCAAATATATCTGCAGATGATGGTCATTCATACACACTGAACAACCATCATCTGCATGCTGCAGCGGTTCGGGATGGACTGGGGGCAGGTAGGGGGTGTGGCCTAACCACGGAAGGCTTGGCCATGCCCCCTTTGAAAAAAAACCTCTTTGTGATGCGGCGCTGGGGAGGGGGCGTTGTGTGCCCCTCAGCCCGGCGCACAGCCAATGGGGCGCAATCAGCATGATCGCTACCCCTTTTGGCATAAGAAACTGCTCGGGCTGCTACTTTAGCAGCCTCGGACAGTCTCTCAGTGCAGCCCAGCACACAGCAGCGTGTGCTGGGCTGCTGTGAATGGGGAGCTGTGCCGGACCCGGATAAGCAATACCCGCTTGCGGCTCCCCTCCTCTCAGCACACACTTGCAGATGGACAGATATGTCTGTACACACTGGCCGACGGGGGCCCGATATATTGGCCGATCAATTGATCGGCCAATATATCGGCCAGTGTGTACCCAGCATTAGTCATATGCAAAGTTGTAAGAGACCAAATCATCTGTATTATTAGACATGGGCACCATTTACAGATAGCTTATAATGTGAAACTGTAAATTATTTGAGTACTTGTGTACTTTATGGACTCATTGCAGAGAGAACCCAATGAATGTTTTAAATGGTACTTCTGTACTTTACGTACACAAGTACCGAAAGTTGTCCCCACCTAAAGAAGAAAGTTGTCCCCTCGTGGGCTCGCTCGCTCGCCAAGCTTCGGGCTCGATGTCTCGCTACTATCGCCACAAGGTTATATTTCCCCTCTATGTCCACTTGGATGGTAGGAAATGACGCTGGACACTGTGAATGACGCTGGAGACTGGCTGATGATGTCAGGGTCCTCTCTGTGAAGGGGATTTAGACATTACCATGATTGATAATAATGAGAGTAGGACACTTCGGTTCTCTCTGCAATGACTCCATAAAGTACACAAGTACCATTATTTGTTTAAAATCATCATTTGTGATATTGCAACAAACTGTATTAGTGACCCCCAATTAATCATATTAGGCAATAATCTGATGCTGCCAGTGTATTTCTGAGATGGCTCATACCACTTATGTTTGTCACCTCTATCACACACAGTATTCAGCCTATGGTGAGGAATAGGTGGTGGTTCTTTTATTTAGTGGTATTTGTAGATTCTTCAGGCTTGTGTTGTTTTTGTTTTATTATTTGATTTTAAAAAAATTATTATTTCCAAGTCCTTGCATCAATCCTGTGTATTTCAATGGATCAGTGCCGGCTCCAGAGGTCAGGCTGCAGCACAGTCCAATAATCAAATAGGGTCAGCCCAACTGCTGCCAAACATCACTGGCAGTTGGTGTGGTTCCCCTCTTTGAATTTTTGAACATGCTGCAGCCCCACATCTGGAGCCACCATCGCAATGGATTGAAAGTCGAGATGTGCGGGTCTGGATTTCTGAAATCCGAACACACCCAAATTTAGGGGTTCCGAGTAGAACCAGGTCAAAGTTCGGATTCACTTTCGTGACCCGGTTCGAACTGAGTCCTGGTTCGGATGTTGCCGGTTTGGAACTCGGATTTAAAAACTAAACTCAGGTTTTGGATTCTGACATTTTAGCTGTTTTTATTGATTTTTATCGATTTTCATAAACTTTTATACGAATCCAAAACCAAAACACTTGAGGGTGGTTTTGCTAAATCAAAACCAAAATATGAAGACGAAGCCAGATCCAAAATCAAAACCAAAACACAGGGGTCCGCGCACATCTCTAATTAAAACATTTAAATATATCAGTATAGTTAAAGATTCCTTGTAAATGAAATAAAAGAAAATGCTTCAATGGGATGTACAGTATAAGGAGTACACTTGATGGTAACATTTAATGGAGTTAAAAAGCCGTTCCAGTGATAGAAAAGCTTTTACAATTGTACCATTCTGTAAGTTAGAACAATAATGTGATAAAGATAAAACATTTAAGTGATTTAAAGATATGCCCATAGCATTGCATACGGTAATTGCTAATTAACTCTAATTTTCTTGTCAAGCTAGCCAGGATCTCAATTTGCCTGTCAAGAAGATCCACTGATTATTTGAGCTTGACTTGCGAGAGATAAAGGCCAGATTGCATAAGAAAATTGTTCTAGGTACAAGTTTTCTGCATTGTTTTTTTCAATGTGCCATGTTGCCAAAGAGTATTTTACTTTAGGAGTACACTAGTGAAACACACTGGCTAAATGCAGGCTAGATTGTTTAAGGAAAAAGTGTTTAGACAGTGCAATTACTATGCACAGCAATTTACATTCTACAGCTTTTTATTAGTCAAGGATGTACATTGCTGAAGGATCTGTAATCTCAGTATATATTTTATTTAAGTATGACTAGCACAAAGTAAAGCTATAGTTTCGTGTCATCCCTCCTCTGTGAGCCATGCAGACAGGGAGGGCATCAACTCCGCACCCCCTCTCCCCTTCTTTGGTTCTCGTCAGCACTTACCTGCCTCTTAACCAGCAATAAGTAAATTTTTTTGGTCTCTCATATTTTTTCAATCCATTCTGTAATGGCCAGTTCCCCACTTTCATTTCCTGCAGCTTGTAATGTCACGCATGATCATTGTTCCCGACACTACTGAAGAAGAACAGTCAAATAATAGCAATTGTGTTGTGCTCTCTACAAAAAAATCACAAACTAGGTAAAGTCCTATAGCAAGAATAATTTGACACATTTATATTAGACACATATAGGGGCGTATCTATCAATTGTCAGGTTTCAGACACGATAATTGTAATTTCGTATCGTCACTATTCACGGCAATAAGAAATTAATTATTGCCTGAAAGTGTTTCAATATATGCCCACAGGGACAGGGGCTCCGAAAGGAGCTCTTCCATGTGATGTGTTTGGAGTGAAGCCACAGCGTCAGTGCATCAGTGGTCTCTTCACTCCTCTATCGGGACTCTTGCGCATGTGCGGTCTACTGACCATTAGGAATGTGCGCCGACCCCATGTTTTGGGGGTTTTTTTGGATCTGTATCTCCTTCAAGGTTTTGGATCTGGATTTGGCTTTGCAAAGCACCCTCAAGTGTTTTTGTTTTGGTCTTGGATCTGGAGTTTTTAATTAAATTTTTTTAAAAACAGCTAAAATCATGTAATTTATGCAATCCAAAACCCAAAATTCGGATTTAAAATCCGAATTCCGAACCGCAAAAAGATCAGAACCGCGACCCGGATTTACCCGAATCTCCTCAGGAGATTAGAACCGCAACTCGGATTTACCTGGATTCACAAATTCGGGTGGATTCGGATTTCTGGAGAACCAAACCGCACATCTCTACTGACCATACATGTGCATTGTCCATTGCCGGGGAGGGATCCGGAGTAAACATCTCCTGATAATTTTTGCTAAATAGTTGCCCATAGGCTACTATAAGATTAACCCATCTGGAGATAATGTTACCTATTAGAGTTTGGTAAATCTGAAAGCTTCGCAGCACCCATAGAAAACTATGAGGGCTGAGGCTGCTCTCAGAAATGGAGGGACCGCAACAGATTACAGAGATATCTGCTTCGGTTCCTCCATCATACATTTAGGGGATCCTTAATATTTGCAAATATCCCCTGAAAACAGCTGTTTTCGAAGAATATTCCGCAAATATTATTTAATAAATAGACCCCATAGAAATGCAACAGAAATATACAGTAAATGGGGCATATTTATAATGGGTGCAGGGTATGTGGTACCTTTCCGCAGATTTTGGTGTTTTGTTCTGCAGCATCAGACCAGCACTATAGAGCATAAAAAAAATCACAGGGAAAATGGCGGCGAGCATTTTCCCTGGGACTCACGCATACGCAGAAAAGATGTCCACAGGTACAAAAAGGAGTGGGCGCCACTTTACCAGAGACCCGCACATGCGCAGTAGATTCTGGCATTAAGCCAGAATCTACAGCGCTGACAGAGAGGAGGGAGCCCAAAAGGAGGCTGCACACAGGCTCCCTCCGCTCTTAAAACGCCCCTGATTACCAGGCTGCCAACTGCAGTAGAATTATTTTATGTTCTCTAATGAAACCTAATTCATCTTTCTAATTGCTGTAGCTAGAACTTTCACTAACACTACAAATTATGACAGGGAACCTTGACATTGCTGCTTGGTTCTATTCAGAGAAGATGGGATCACTTACTGGGACATTAATGTAAGCTTGAAAAACATAAAGTGGAGTTAGATATGGGGGGAGATGTAAGCAGAGGTGGTAAGTGTCAAAATGGGCTAGAACCAGCGCTATTTGGCACTTGCAAGAAATATCGCTATTTATTAAAGCAGAAAACATAGAGAAAACTTTTCTCTACATTATATGCAAATATCTAACGATTTTGCCATATGTTATTAAAAAACAATAAGCACACTTTTGTGACATATGATTTTTTTACATATTTGCAGGATTACCTGCCAGTATGTGTACAAACTTGCAGCCACTTTTATGGGGATCCAGTTGTGCACAAGATCTTCCGATGTTTGCAAGATCTTGTGCATGCACAGTGGGGCCGGCCATGTGGTAAGACGCAGTCCTTCAGTTAAGCTGATGCACTGTAGGTCTTGCATGGATTGCCGGAGGAGGGAGTTTTCTCCCCTCCACTGCGGCGGATGAGATGTTAATACATATCAGCATTATTGCTTCCAGCTTCGCCTCTATAAGTGCTGCTATAGCACATTTCCCCAAAGTAGTGTACCAACCAACCAGCTCTTTTTAAATCACAGTTAGAAGCTGATTGGTTAGAAATTAAAGGGAGATGTACTAACCGTGGGAGAGCGATAAAGTGAAGAGAGATAAAGTACCAACTAAACAGCTCCTGTCACTTTACAGGCTGTGCTTGAGAAATTGCAATATACAGGATTTATCAAAGATCCAAGCTTTAACTGGGACTATTTAACTGATTAAAAAAAAAAAAATTCTAAGAAGCATGCACATATCATAGTGATCTGTGCATGCTTCTCCCAAAGTCGCCTGCTCCTCCCAAGCAATGGTGCCCGGGGAGGGTCTTAAATGCAATACAAAACACGCAATCTCAGTTTTTAAATCCGAGTTCCAAACTGACAGCAGACCCGAACCAGGACTCAGTTACACTGGGAACCCCAAAGTGATTCCGAAGTGAGTCTCAATTCAACTCGAGAACCCCTAAGTGCGGGTGTGTTCGTATTTCAGGAAAACCGAACCACACATCTCAAATTAGTTTACAACTTAAGATGGCCATACAATGTACAATTATCTGCCTGATCTGCCAAATGCACAGTGTATGGCCACAACCAAGCACTAATATCATCTGTCAGCTATGAAAAATTTTCCAGCATGCCCGACAAATGCGATAATTCATGCGCGGGTATTGGATACCAATACTCGCCATCAGACAGACCAATTATCTGACAGTGTATTGCAAAGATATTGTAAGGTTCAGCATGTCAGATAATTGCTCTGTCTGTCTGATGGTGAGTTTTATCTGATAGTGTATGGCCACTTTTACATTTTGTAAACACTGATGTGCAGAAAGAAGTAATGGGGAAATATCTTGCTGCTTTAATATTTATTAGGATTGGCTGGGTAACTCAGCAGCAGGAAGACATACCTGTCCAATAGGAGGGATGTGAGACGATCAAATTAGGTTACATCCAATCCTGGAGCTGCCTTTTGGGATTTGAGCCACTGCTACAGAGTTCCCTAGTGACCCACAATAAATATTGCATTATTTACAGGGGCAGAGGGAGTTAGAGACAATATATTTGTTATGCATTCCTGTTGTATTGTCTATCTGCTTGAAGAGACCATTCTGCATGGGTGCCACACTGTACAGTCTTATTATCTTTAACTATCAAAAATATATGAACATGTTCTCATTGTTTTAACCTCAAGTAAAAGAGGATGTTTGCAATGCCTATTGTACAGTAGAACTATCACCTTTATTTCAAGAGCATAACCTTTTGTTACCTTAGCTATCATTACTTTTCTCAGAAAATATTCTCTCCTGTTCTTTGTTAAATCCTTTCATACAGCTGGGAAGCCAATTTGGGCTTAACTTTATATGCTCTGTCCTTTAGCTGAGAACACAAACTGTGCTTTATGACATGTGTTATTATAAAAAGCTCTAATGTTTTGCTAGCTTTTATTTCTTCAATTATTTGTTCTTATATTATTTGGTATCATGCAATGACACAACTATCTAATAAATCCTATAAACAAGTGTTTCCAATAAAAGAGGGAGAAAAAAAAAATCACATTATTAAATTTATTATAGACAATAACATTTTCCATAGTTCCAAATGAATATAATTCTTTATAACCTACATGTCATTTACACAATGCAAATTAATGGCGTACCTTTGTCTGAAATCACAGATCCCTTATATTTAAGTATAATAAAATAAAATAAAACACAGAAGAAACATACAGTACTGCAGAATAAACAAGACAATTAAATAGAGAGTTAAAGCCCATGGTTCAAAGAATAGGTATTGTAGCTGCATCGGGTCTATTTTCTAAATACAACAATCTCTGGCAGACTGTGCACCTGAAACTAAAGAAATTGCACAGCCTGCTCTATCTTCAGGTGGATATTACCTACAGATACTGTATGTCTACCAGCCATAACTGCCATGTCACAGCTGTAGCATAAGCAGATATGAAAGGCACACTGAGAAATGTTGTGGGGCCACAAGTTTGTCCTATCTTCAGGTATGCATTGGATGCTGACAAAGATAATTCAAACAATATTTTTACACCAAAATAATAAATAATATGTTCTGAACACACATACTTACATACATTACAAATTCAACGTATAATATATATAAAGCAAACACATTATTCTGAAAAGTCTACAATGCAAGTACTTGTGCAAAAGGACATTACGAGGGGTGTGTAAGTGGTGCCACCAGTCAGGACACAGTAGCTGCCCCAAAAGCACCCTTTCAAGCTTTTGGGTGCCTGTAGAGGAGCCCCGCTACATAGAAAGTCTCGCGGTGCTGTCATGCAGCACTAGTAATGGAAGTACAACTCCTTATATTTTAATCAGTAAGAATGGTTCAAAGGGAAACTCTTGAAAAGTTAATGTGAAAACCTTTACTTATAGTTTTTTTTTTTTTTTTATAAAAAGGTTGCTGATGGCAGTATGAAAGAATATTATATTACTAGATATTCATTATTGATGTCTGTAAGCAGACAGGATAGTAAAGTAGTTGCAAAGGGATGTAGTCAAAATCCCAGATGTAGTCAATACCCAAATAAGCAGCAGGGTGGCCAAACCCATAGAAGTTGGTGCTGTTGTTGGGGGATGCAGTTATTATACCTACAGCCGGAATCCCGGCTGATGAGCTCCTGGCGCCGCAATGCCACTCCCGGGCCAGAAGACCGGAACCAGACAACAGACAGTAGTGGAGACTGGGGATGCCAACGCCGGAATCCCGACAGCCAGGATGCTGAGCATAAGTATAGCAAGGCTGGTTAGGTCTCTGCTGTGGGGGTGGGGTTATGTATAGGCATCACGGGGGGGTAGGGTTAGGCTAGGAGAGAGGGAGGTTAGGGTTAGGTACCCCCAGGGGTGGGCTAGGGTTAGGCACTAAGGGGGAAGGGTTAGGTTTAGACACCAAAGGGGGAGGGTTAGGTTTCGGCACTAACAGGGAGGGTTGGGGGGGTTACTGTTACAGGAACAGAGGGTTAGAGTTAGGGGGAGAAGGGGGAGGGTTACCATACTTACCGAAACCCTTGTTGGGATCCTGAGCATCGGGATGCGGCTGACAGTACATTGACAACAGGCATCCAGACTGCCGGGATTTCATACCGATTCCGTTGTTGGTAGTGTGAAGCTGATGATGGCTTAAGTGAGGAAAAGCACATGAGAGAAGAGGGCCCTCTTACAGTCTGAAGGGGGAGTAGAAGACAAGAGGGAGACAGGGGTAACACAGAGGGGAGAGACAGTGAGCAAGGAGCAGGAAGCCATGGGATAGGATGAGGACAGGAAAGCTTTGACAAAGAAGTGGGTCTTGAGAGACTGTTTTAAATTTTGATGAAGGGTAGAGAGTCTGATATGGAGAGAATTCCAGTGGTAGTGAGAAGCATGGGCAAAGTCTTGCAGGAGGGAGTGGGAGGAAGTAATAAATTGGGAGAAGAGGCAGCATTCACTTGTGGAGTGAAGTGGGTGGGAGTATGAATGGAGTTGTCCCCCAGCACAATACCCCAAAAGAATGAAATAAGGTAATGGTGTAAAATATTGAAACTTAGTAAACCTAAATTGGTTAAACTCAGTTGTTCATCTCACTTATGTAGTATGTGGGTATCTACCTGATTACCCTTCCTAATGAGTCTTTTGGATTTCAGTACCATCTGTATGCAGATGATACTCAAATCTACCTATCCTCCCCAGATTTGTCACCATCTGTATTGGTCCATGTCACTGAATGTCTTTTTGCCATTTCATCTTGGATGTCATCTCGCCACCTCAAACTTAATATTTTTAAAACTAAATTAATTATATTTCCACAGCAGTTACCAACCTGATCTCTCCATCACTGTTGATAATTCGACAATCCACCCTACCCCACAAGCTCCCTGCCTAGGTTTCATCCTTGACTCTGAAATGTGCTTTGTTCCCCACATTAAATCTGTCTCAAAATCAAGTTACATACTGTACATCTAAAAAAACATATCCAAATTTGACTCTATCTCACACAAGACACTGCAAAAACTCTAATCCATGCACTAATTATTTCCTGCATTGACTATTGCAATAGTCTACTTACTGGTCTTCCCAATAACAGGCTCTCACCATTACAATCTATTATGAATACAGCTGCAAGGCTGATCTTCCTTGCCAAACATTCATTGTCTGCTGCTCCGCTCTGTCAGTCCCTCCATTGGTTGCACGTTTTCTACTGTATTCAATACAAAATACTTTTACTTACACATAAGGCTATTAACCAAACCACTTATCTCAAAATATCTCCCAACCCATCCTCTCCACTCAGCACAAGATCTGTGTCTCTCATCCACACACATTACTTGCTCCCATTCATGGTTACAGGACTTTTTTCGGGCTGCACCCACTCTTTGGAATGCCCTACCATGCACAATAAGATTTTCCTCTAGTCTCCAAACCTTCACCCATACCCTGAAAACTCTATTAATGTTTCCAATTGTAAAGAGCTATATAAGAAACTGTCTTGTCTTTGGAAAATTTTTCTCCCAAACCTATTTTGTTTTTAGCAAGCAACAAAATCTACAGTATGTAATAAATCACAAGACTTCTCCCAAAGTGCAGCATTAAAATAATTATCGCACACCGTATAACACTGTTTTCTGAGTGTTCTGTTCACTTTTTCTGATGAGCAGTGAACTAGTTTATATGGTGAGATTAAAAAAACTGTAGATTTAATAGTTCATGATGAACAAACATATGAAAGGCATATTTCTAAGAAGGGGTTAACTTATAATCAATGTCATCTTGAAAGATTTTACAGTGAGGTAAAGGAAATACACCCATTTACTGTAAACTAATTGAACCAATACCCAAGACCCACTGAATGGATTGGTACACTAGATTATCCCACCCCCTTCTTCATTAGACAATATTCTGGACACGCAATAAAAATTAGGAAGATACATAAGAAGCACTGGAACACCCAAAACCTAAGATCATTTCAAATGAGCACATAGGGGGTCATCCAGACCCGGTCGCAAGCGCTGAGCGCTCGCAACTGGGTCGATGTTCCCCCACTGGGCATGTGCACGTCGGAGCCGGCTCCGACGTGCGCATGCGCGAGACCCAGCTAGCGATGAGTGCTCCATCGCTAGGGGTCTCTCACCAAAGGGGGCGAGCTGTCGATGGTTAGCGACAGCTCGCCCCATTTGGGAGGCAGGCAGGGGACATGGCTGGCCAAATGTAGGCATTCCCAAAGGAACGTTTGCCGTTTGGGGGCGGCCCCACTGACATCAGCAGTGATGTCAGTGGGGAGCTTTCTGCTCGATCAGAGCAGGAAGCTCCCTGGGGCTTGCGAGTGCCGAGACCCAAACCTTAGAGTCTCGTTGCAAGCCAGGATGGTTGCGATGGTCTTGACCATCGCGACCATCACCCTGGTCAGTTGCTAGAGCTGTGGGTGGTAACCCACAGCTTAGTGATCAACCAAGAGGCGGCACTACAAGATGCAAGTGGCCACCCTCATTCAGAGCGACCGCTTGCATCTAACGACCGCCTCTGAATGAGGTCCATAATCTGAAAGGCAGATCGTGTACCAACTGTGCCAAAATATGTAAGATTCAAGCAAACTTTGTTGGAGGAAAGCAATAAAGGCTTTTTTCCATGCCATTTTCACAAATTCTTCAAACTGAGACATAGGGGTCAATTCAATTAGGTGCGAATTGTGAGGTGCGAGTTGCTATTTTCTCTTCAAATTCACATGCCGAATTCAATGTTGGTACACTGTGCTGAACATCCCCCCTAATGACTAATTAGGCCAGAGGTTCCCAAACTTTTTTGAATCATGGCACCCTAGAGTGTCAGCATTGTTGTCACGGCACCCCTAAGCCAAAGTTTGTTATTCAGAAATTCAGAAAAAAATGTAGTGAGGTAGTACAGTGAAGTAAATTGTGCTTACCTGTCATCCTTAGGTTTGGTTATGTGGTGGGGACAAGTTTGCGCTTCTGTCTACATATTTACATTACATTGACCATAAAGAATTTGATTTGGTGCTGGACCACCAAACTGAGGCACCCCTGCAAGTGTCCCGAGGCACTTGCAGGGTGACGCGGGGCACAGTTTGGGAACCACTGAATTAGGCAATTGGAAGTTTACAATTAGCTTAATTAGTCCAATAATTACATGTCATTTTTTGGGTTAAAGTAAATTGTCCTCAGATTACCCCAAAATCAACTTATTCATTAGTTTAGGGACCCTAAATTTAATTACAATAATTTTTTATTTGAAAAATATTTGTTTTTATATACTTTTTTTTCAATTTTTCAAGGTGCCCTCAAAGTACCCCAAAATCACGCTTTTTCCTACTTTTTTTTGCATTTTCGTTTAATTTGTTAGAGATTAAAATGAAAAAAGTTTGTTTTTTATATTTTTTCTTGCATTTAAAAAACCCTGCACAAATCAGCTATTTGACACCATTTAAAAACCTACAGTACCTTCTTAATGCCCACAAACAGCCTTCTATACGGTCCTGCTAACAAAATTATAAATTTTGTGGGGGTCCAGGATGGTCTCCTCACATTTTCATGCACTTCTCTCAAATCTCTTTTGGCAGTCAATTCGCACCCCTCAGCTGCAAGTAGTGCGAATAGGCATATTTAATTGGATTGAAGAATTCTCGAGAGCGCGCTTCAATGTGAAGTCTGTGAGTTTCAAGAAACAAACTCGCTACTCGCAATTCGTACCTAATTGGATTAACCCCATAGAATTGCCAACTATTACTCCAGCATTACTTAACATATCTATATGATCAAATGTAATATCAATTGCAACAGCAACTACTATAGGTGGTGATGCACTTGTAAATTACAATATGTGGGCAAGACTTTGGAGACAAGGATCAGAGAGCATATTCTAAATGTCGAGAGAGGAGTCACAACACATAGCATCTCCAAACATTTTTTCAAGAAACACAAAATACATTTTTCAAATTTATGAGGATTGAATGAGCGGCTATGGACATTTAGAAGGTAAGACAGTGCATGGGAACCTTCCCAAGCACAAACATTTTGTATTTATAAATTGAAGACCCTATCACCTAAGGAGCTGAATATAGATATAGATCTGGCAGAGTTTCTGATTCAGGAATCCACTTATAATATACAAAAAGCTTGTAGTCAATTCGCTTTATGTCAGTTTGCCATCTACTTCATTTCAATCCAAATTATAACAATATTGATCCATTGTATTATTATATATAATATTCTTTTATACTGTGAAATTGGTGTTACGGTTCATGAGCAATGGAATTTTGAATATTTAAAAAATGTATTTCACTCATTCAGGCACCTCTTTGGATTTGCAAGCCTTTCTCCTCTACATAACCCATTCCAGAGATAGAACTATATAGCTGAAGTCCACTTTAGGTGGTCAGCAGAGTAACTTTTTACTTTAATTGACTTTCATTTTATTACATTTTAAATTATTATTATTTATCACATATATATATTTTTTTAATAATGGGTGACACTTTCACATGGGCTAAGCTATACCATTCCCTATGAATTTAGGCTATGAAACCTGTTATACAAAATGACTCTTTTCTTCTAACACATTTGCAGTATATAAAAGATCTACTGATACGATACCTAGGGGTAAATTTACTAAAGTGAGAGTTTTTAGAAGTGAGTTTTAGAAGCGTTGTTGCCTATAGCAACCAGTGATGAAGCTGTTGGCCGCCTCTGTATAGACTCTGAACAGGACTACAGTACTTAATCCTGGTAAGCAGTTACATCTCCATTGGTTCTCACAGTGTTGAAAAAATGTGGGATGTTGTAAAATGTATATAGATTGAGAATGTTGTTATTTTGAATTATTTTGTTAATACAAATGCAGCACCTTAATGAATAAGTATGTGGACACTACAGATATTTGTAGCTAATTACATGTAATGTACATTACATAATTTAAACTTTAGATATTGTTTTCCATATATTTCATTTCTTTATCATTTAAATTTGTATACTTTAAGATAAGTTTAAATCCCACTAGAGATGGAGAACTCTCATTGGCTGCTTAATACAATCAGCACCTGAACAAGACTGTCTAAGCCTCCTGTAGGGGCAGCTACAGTATAAGTCATGTAAAATGTGACTCCTTGTATTTACGTTTTAATCAGTCTGGAATAGTCATTCTATTCATGTTCAGTATAGAACTCTTATTTCTGTTACAAACATGAATTACAGAAAAAATAATACCTTAATGGCTGCATTTTACCACATTTATAAATGGTCACCAAATGGTACGTCTTTAGACAAACTATTATATGTGCCATTAAAAATGCACCAGCCCTATGGCAGGTACTAATTCTCTAGGCAAAATTTACTGAGCAGCGGGTTTGGTGGCGGTTTCTAAATGACAGCCCTGTTCTATTCTATTCTAAAATTTGCTTTGACGGCGCTTTTGCAGTGATTTTGGCTTTAGTAAATCTGCAGATAGCAAAACCGCTGCCAAACCGCCACCAAACCACCGAGGTTTAGAATCCGCCGCTTAGCAAATTTTGCCCTCTGTCTGCATATGGCCCCCTACTGTATGGGAATGATTCTGCATCTCTGTACGCAGCCACTATCAGCAACACTCCCACTACACTCCCATTACATGCTCATAAGACTCTCTGAGCGCTCGCAACCGGGTCGATGGTGGCCCACAGCACATGCGCACAACGGAGCCGGCTCCGTCGTGCGCATGCGCGAGACCCGGCTAGCGACGGACACTCCGTCGCTCCGGGTCTCGCACCAAAGGAGGCGAGCTGTCGATGTTGAGTGACAGCTCGCCTCCTTTGGTGGGCGGGTCGGGGGTTGGCCTACCATTTGGGGGCAGCCCCACTGACATCACCAGTGATGTCAGTGGGAGAGCTTCCGGCTCTGTTAGAGCTGAAAGCTCTCTGGGGCTTGCGGCCACGAGACCCTACCACAAGGGTCTCATCTCAAGCCTGATGGTCGCGATGGTCTTGACCATCGCGTCCATCATCATGGGCGCTCGCTATAGCAATGCGAGCGGCCAGTAGGCTGCTCCCCCCCCAAAAAAAGCCCGGCCCTGATTCAGAGCGAGTGCTCTATTAGAGCGAGCGGCTCTGAATCAGACCCTCTGTGCCTCCATTTAACCACCTTCCTGTCATCACCCAGGGACACGCAATACATTTGCTAAACATTCCTGAGATCGCGCATCAGTCACAACTGCGACTCTGGATGCATGCATGCACTTAGATACATGCAAAAGAAAGATATAGCACCACTGCGTATGACATCGGCAGTGCGTCCGACTGAGACTCATCCCCTATCAGAGGATTTTATGTACAGGACACTCTAAGAACAGTATTATACAGTGTATGACCCCCATTCTGATGCAGCAGATCAGCAGAAGGCAACTTTACATACAGCCTATATAGTTTGTTTACCACTTAACTGAATCCAATTTTATTACTTTCATAATTTTGATAGTAAGATATTATTGTTTTTTAGAAAATAAATAATTTAGTCTTATGTTGGTTTACAGAGATTTTGTTTCATGCTATAAACATTTTGGGAGAGAATTTTCTAAAGACAAACCCATATCACCTATGTGATGGATGCAAGAAGCTAACTTTAACCAACAGGGGTTTTCATTTATTTTTATGTATTAGACCAGAGGCCCTCAAGAACTACTAACAGTTGACCTTTTCCAGACCACCTAGCTGGTGCACAGATGTAGTCATTACTCACTAACACATTTGAAAATATCCACAGGTGGAGCTAATTATTTCACTGGTGATTCTGTGAGGAGACCTGGAAAACATGCACTGTTGGTAGCTCTCAAGGACCATTGTTGGCTACCCCTGTATTAGACTATTATCTTACATCATTCTTTTTGTGTACCATGCTAAGGACAACTAGTTCTCATTCTGCATTTCTCGTGACTGTTATCCAGATCCTCTTTTGTGCACTTTGACTATCTAAGGGACTACTGAAGATCAAGATTTTTTCTGGATGCAGAATAAAAACTAGTGACATGCAGTGAGGTGAATGGCTGGGGAGGCACACATGGAGATGGGTCTGAGTGCTGGGAGCCTGTCTCACCCCCTACTTACTTTAACATTCCCCTCACTACACTAAGCTTCAGTGTCCATTGATTGTCCTACCTGCATCACTGGGTCTTCTCTTGCTTCTGCTGACAGAGCTCCGACCTCTAAACACTGCAGTGCACTTCTGGTCACATGGCACATCCAAGGGAATGGGATTGAAATACCAATGGCTCAACAGCCGCCAGTTCAAATTCCGACAGTAATAGGCCGACAGTAGGAGATCCCAATGCCCGGTAGTAAGTATCCTAACCCTCCCCTCTCCCCCCCTAACTCTAACCCTCCCTTAGGGGTGCCTAACCCTAACTTCCCCCCTAGTGCCTAATCTCCTTCCAGGGGTGCCTAAACCTAAACCCCCTTGCCGCAGCCTAAACCTAACCCTCCCGAGGGGTGCCCAACCAGAACCCCCCCTAGTGGTGCCTAACCCTAACCCCCCTTCACCTAGCCTAACCCTAACCTACCCCAGTGGGGTGCCTAACCCTAAGTTCCCCCGGGGGTCCCTAAATCTAACCCCCATCCCAAAGTGTTATACTTACCCAGGACACATGGTGATCGGGATGGCGGGGGTTGGTCTTCCGGCGTTGGGATTAGGATAAGCGTCGGTATTTCGATGCCTATCTTAAGTCCCTTGTCGGGCAGGTAGTGTCGGGATTTAGACCGGCAGCATTGCATTCCGCCGGTCTATTAACTACATCCCCATCCAAGGTGTCCATCAGTGCTCAAGGCACCCCCCCCATACAGAGAGGCATGCCTCTATTAGCTCTCTTTCTGTGCAGCATACTGCATGTGGTGTGGCCCTGCTCCCAGCTCTGCAAACAGTGTCTGACAATACAAAAGCGAGGCTTAGCTGTTGCTACTTCATCTCTCGTCTCCCTGCAGTCCCAGCGAGCTCCACAAAGCAGGTGAGTGTTAACTATAAAAATTATTACAATTAACAAAGAAGATGTTTATAAGTTATAAATATTTTCTTTCTATTATTCTAATCATTTTTATATCAAATCTCAGGAGTATGACGGAGAGGCTCTGCCTCCACTGCAAACCCTGATTGCACATCCCTAATAAAAACTGGAACATGACTTGAACTACTCACTCTAGAAGCTGCACCCTTTGCAACTATGTGGCTGATTCAGAGGTGGACGGTAAAGGCACTGCCACTCAGTCTTTGTATGAAGCTGCTGTACTAAAATTTGCAAAAGCCACAGGAGCATGAACATTGCATAAGGGGCACCACTACAATGGGCATTGCATAAGGGGCACTTCTGTGGGCATTATGTGTAAGGAGCACTACTGCTGTGAGCATTGTATAAGGGGCACTACTACTGTGGGCATTGTGTATAAGGTGCACAAATGTGGCCATTGTGTAAAAGGGGCATTGCTGTGTGTCATACATGAATAAGGGACACTACTATGTGGTGTAATGTGAATTAGGGGTGAATCAAGATTGTGCTACTGTGTGGCGTAATTTGAATCGGGAATACTATTGTGTGACCACGCCCCTTTCTTTTGAAAACACACCCTTTTTTTCCTTTTAAAAAAAAAGTTCCACCACTTCTCAAGGACCACTTTAAGCACTGCACAGGAGGCCAGTGAAACTGCTTCCCATGATGCAGCCACTGGCTTCAGCACGTGTGTGTTGTTAGGGCACGTGTGTGTTGTTAGGGCACCTTGTTAGTCTAGTGTGGGTGGTATACCCTGTCTGGTAGCCTGTAGGCAGACCTTGGACCTCATTCAGACCCGCTCGCAAGCGGGTCAATGTTTGTCTGTGCACATGCGCAGCGGCCGCACTGCGCGTGCGCAAGCCCCGGAGCAAAAGAGAAATTCTCTAGCTCCGTGGCTAACTACAAAAGGGGCAGCTGTCGATGTTGATCGACCGCTCGACCCGTTTTGTAGGCATGGCAGGGGGGTGGCTTCACAAATGGAGGCGTTCCCATGCAAACGCCTGCTGTCTGTGGGCGGCGCCACTGACATCACGTGTGATGTCAGTGAGAGACCCTCCAACTCTATTAGAGCCGAAAGCTCTCTGGGGCTTGCGGCAGACGAGACCCTACCACAAGGGTCTCGTCACAAGCCCTAATGGTCGCGATGGTCTTGACCATGGCGACCATCATCCTTGGCACTCGTTAAAGCTGTGGGTGGTAACCCACAACCTAGCGAGCGGCCAGGAGGCCAGCTCAGAAAATGGAGGTGGCTGCCCTCATGCATTGCGAGCGAGCGCGCGCTCGCATTTTGCGAGCGGCTCTGAATGAGGTCCATTGTGTTGTGTTTTCTGAAGGTGGAATTCAGTGGACATGTGAACAGTGATGAGTAACTTAGGTCAGTGCAGCACTGGCTACTTGCTGGGCTCTCGCATCAGAGCAACTATGGTGATCAAGGGGACACTGTCACCCTTCCTCATTCCATTGATGCCCTTGTGTGGCAACTAATTGTTTGGTCCAAGCAGGGGCATTTTAAGAGAGGAGGGGGCCCATTTGCAGCCTCCATTTGGGCCCCCTCCTCTCTGTCGGTGGCTCAGCGGCACTGATCGCCGTAGATTCTGGCTTCATGCCAGAATCTACAGCGCATGCACGGTTCTCCGGGAAAATGGCACCCACACCTACTTTTCCACGCATGTGCAGTTCACTGGGAAAATGTCAGCCGCCATTTTCCCAGTGATTGTTTGCTGCTCTGCACTGCTGGTCCAGCGCTGTGGAGCAGCACTTCGAGAATCAGTGGAAAGTTAAGTATGATTAGCTATAGGTGCAGGGTGTGCGGTGTGGGCCCCCTGGACCCAGGGGCCCATGTGCACTGCACACCTTGCACCCATTATAAAAATGCCTATGGGTCCAAGCACTCATGAAAAGTGCACTGAGGTGGTTCTCTGTAGTCTCAGACACCTCTCTTTTGTTGCAGGTGCACTGTCCTGTTGGTTGGTGGAGAAAGTGTATCAGAGTGTATTAGAGACGATGCTTCTTTGCAGGTTACCTCATCATGATCCAGTCAAACCAGTTACATGTGGGTGGAAAATTTTGACTGTAAGCTACAATGAGGCATGGACTAATGTAATTATTTTGGGTCACATAGAATTCTCCTGTGTGTGTGCTTGCAAGGAATGATATAAGCACTACTGAAGTGTAGGTGAAACAATGATGTTCATTAGCACGGGGCATACAGTAAATAAACTGATACTGAAGCAGGCTGATTACACAGGATTCAAATAAGCTGTAATAAAATATTCTAGGGATGGATACATTCAGATAGCACTGCGGCTTAAAACATGAATGCCCAGGAATGCACTAACACGAATGATACCAGGCAAAGGATAATAACCAAACAGATATACTGTATAAACAATGCAGGTCTAAGTCCAGAAATAGGTACAGGGTGACAATGATACAACACTGAACTGCTTGGGAGCAGTGAGGCACAGGAATTGATGCACCTAATTGCTTAGAACCAGAGAGGTGCATGGCATTGGAACTGGTGCACCACTGAGCTAATTGGCAGCAGTGAGATATGAGGAACACAAGGGCAGTTGCAGAGTTATGAGATTGCCCATATGCAGGCACTACAGGACAGGTGTAGGTTTTCAGGATGTCCAGTGTGGGAACACTGGTGCAGGTTTTCAAGATGTCCAATGTGGAAACACTATTTTGGGGATATCCAGTGTAGGAACACTGGTACATGTTTGCAGGATGCTCAGTGTAATCAAAAATACACCAGCAAAAACACAGGAATCTGACCCAGATGGAACTATGGAGCAAGTTGAAAAAAGGCAGTCACATGTGCAGCCCGTCGTTGCTGTATCAGATAATTAATACAGGCTTGCAGGATGCTAAACAGAATATGGCTGAAACATAGCGGAGTAGAACCACTTGAGAGAGCAGCACCACTGGTGGAACAGCAGTACTGCAGTGGCAAAGTGACTATATAAAACAACGGTACTGCAGTGGCAGAGTGACTATATAAAACTTTAATTGAGCATTTCCAATTAATGCTTCATCCGCTGCAATAATGTAACGTGTTTTGAGTCCTATCAGAATAGAGGCAATATATAAATAAATTCCCAAAGTACAGAGACAATTTTTTTAGATTACCAAGACAATCTCCTTTGTGTCATTTTTTACTAAAAACACCAAAATCAAATGAAAGCTAAAATAATAAATTTATAGGATGGACAATAAGAATGCAAATCAAAAATGGTAGCCTAACTCAGAGGACTGGATATAGAAATTTCATGGAAAAGAATACACTGTGCATGTTTTTATTATTAAAAATACTTTTACAATAATAATAATAGTGATACTGTTACAACTGCATCGGAACTAGCACAAGTGTATCTGATCATAGTCCAACATTTTAACTTTAGTTGTGTAGTCAACACCAGCAGTCACAGCAGGATACAGTTGCCTTGTTTGTTGATGGCAGTCTCTTGTATTTTATATATATATATATATATATATATATCTACACACATACGCACACACATATATATATATATTTTTATATATATATATATATAGTGATTTTGTGGGCTAATTAGCTCTCAGTAGATGGGTGGATTGGTGCTATATTTAGGTGCTTGAATGAGGGTCCACACACACAGCTCCATGGCAAAATCAAATAAATGGAGCTTTACTTGTCAGCAAGAATCAAAATGGAAAACAACAAACAGCCTAGCCCCTATTTAGGTGTCTAACTCACTTCTTGACCCCTGACTACCTTTGGGCAGCAAGTCTGCAAATAAAGTCTCTGCCTTCTTCTCTGCAGGTCTATCGCCGGCTCCAGCCTGGCTTGGCTGCAACAGCTACACAAACACAGTCAGTCTTGGTGGCCTTCCCTGTCTCCTCCAGGTATAGGCTCTGGCTTCCTCAGGCTGCAGCTTAGCTGCTTCAATGTATACAGTCTTTGGAGTTTTTTGGTCGTCCCTGCCTCCTGCAAGTCTGGACTCAGGCCCCTGGCCCCCAATGGCTTACAGGCATACTGGGCTGTCTAGCTGCCAGTCCTCCTTGGACTGATTCCAAATGCAGCCTGACTGACAATATTTCTACCCTGTGCGGGCAGATCTCTCCTGCACCACACAGAATATTCTGCTCACCAGCGCCATCTCTGGGATACTGCCACTATATATATATATATATATATATATATATAGTGTAGAAAATCCTCCACCTAACCATTAGCGTCAGAGAGGTTTACCTTCGACATGTCACTGTCTCCATCCTCCTGTGGTCAGGATTACATAGATAGTGATATTTTGCTGTTAGAGTCAGTCTTAGCTCCAAAAGGAATGCCCCGGAACCCTTTGAGGGCGAATTGAGCACGAGAGTGAATTGGATGAGAAAATGGAATGTGCAGCCAAGCCTGGGCCAGACAGTCTAACTTGTCATGATTCAAGTGTTAAGGTGCCCACACACATACCGACTTTTCATACAATTTGGCCGATTTCGACAAATCGTGACGACAGATCATGTAAAAAATGGCCAAATCGTGAGTTTCTACACTTGATCACGATGCCGATGCGCGTCCCCGCTCGTCGTACATCGCATCTTCAGATCTGCAAGATAGATCTTAAGTCAGATTGGACATTTTTAACTCCAAATCGTGACCACGACTGCCTGGGGAGAGTTCAGGGAGAGTTCAGGGGAAATCGTGTACATTGGCTGATTGGGAGCAAGTCGGTATGTGTGTGGGCACCTTAAGGAAGCATGGATATCCACTCTGAGGCATTAAGGTAGGATTGTGGTCTGATTCTGTAAAACATAATGTACAGAGTGATCTAGTAGACAACAGAGGACAGAGGACCTGATTCAGCAAAGAACGCTATTTGCATGCAACTGGATTGCTAATATCATTTGTGCTATTTAAATGTGTGCATTCACATTGCGTACGCAGCCTGGCATAAGGACGCCTATGTAGAGGCAGGAAAGTGGGAAATTATGTGGCAGTCCCAATCAACAAGTGTAATCTCTAGAGATTAATTATGTGATGCCTAAAATTGGATAATTGCAACCAAAAGCTGTGCTGGAAAGTAAAGATGCAAAAAAAATAAAAAAGTGATTGTTCACTTGATCTGAGATAGAGTTTGTGTTGTGCCTATTCATTTGTTACCAGGAGATTGTACTGTGTTACTGTGTCTTTATCGGCACCAAGTACATTATACACATAGGTCCTAGAAAGGGGGAAGGAGGGGGGCAAGGGGGTGCAGCTCCCCCACCCCATCATTTGAGAGAGGCGCCATTCAATGTACTGGTTTGTGAGACACCAGTCAATGCACGGATGGACATAACACACACATTTTACTATTAGGTTGCCTTCATTGATATGTCAGGTTTGCATGATGGTCTCTGTAGTCCTAGAGTGAGGCTCAGTGCATCGTAGCAATTAGCGTCTAAGCCTACGCCAAACTACAACTCCCTGAAGCACGCAGGTAATCATACTCCTCCTCTCCCAGTGCTGGTTGGATAACTTGCCTGTACAGGGAGCGCTATTGGCTGCATGTGTTTATGGAGCTGCGTGATAGCACTGTGTCTGAGTGAGGAGACTGGTGATGTCCACATACAGAGTCCAAATCAGCAAAAGCAAATACCCATCATGCTTGCTGATCTCTGTTATCAGGTAGGTGGTTTGATGGGTTACTCCCGCTGCCCCTGTGGGGGCGACATTCAGTGATTTAGGGGCACCAATGTAAAATTATACCTTGGCCCCCACAACCTAAAATCATTTTGGAGTCCCTGTTTATACAGAATGTGCATAAGCAGGCGCTCCTGTTCTAGCAGATACCATCTGTATGCTAAGGTGAGTAGTGCTCAGTTAGACCTGAATGGCAAGTTCCAAATAGTATCCAAAGGTATTTTCTCAGGAATTTGTGTCTCCACCTCCACACTGGCAAGCAAGGGCTTACACATACTTCAGGTAAGATTACTGTAGAACACAATTACATCTCAATCCAAGTGAAAGACACTGAAAAATGATCAACAGATAAGTGAAATATTTGTTGGAAGATGTAGCTGTGCAGGTAGTAGCTTTTACACTTTGTCAATAACATCATCACTTCCCACTGCCATCAGCAGCACCAATCCTTTTGGTTTGGCTGCCCTGCTGCTTATTTAGGTATTATAACTGCTGCTGCAGAAATGTTATTAACCTCCATTTTCTGCAATGTTTTGTAATGTAAGTCACTTTTTTCTCTTTCTGTTCATATTCTCTCTGATGCAGTAGTCCCCTTGTGGCACCATTTAAATTAAGGATAATAATAAGAATAATATTCAATAACATATTCAGCTTACTGATTTATATCGGTGATTCTTATTTATTAGGAAAAAAACACATGTGCTGGAAAACATTATTATCATAATTAGTGAAAATTAGAACTGTAATTATTGAATCTCAGGTTTTCCGCAAGATAAATTTTATTTTAAATTCCATTTTCAGTGTCTTCTTTTCTAAATACTACATATGTACAGTATATATATATATATATATATATATATATAGTTTTTCTATAGCTCAGCCCCCAGTAGCTCCACCCCCAGTTTCCGAACCTAAATTTGCAGAAAAATAGTCCTGTATATGTATAATCTATATACATATATTTGTGTGTGCGTGTGTGTGTGTAGAACAAAATCCTTCACTGACATCTTATAAAACTTCTCCTAATGAGTTTTCAAAATATCAAAATATCTTCTAAAAAAACAAGTCACTTGAACACTATAATCAACTTTTGTGCAAAATACATTTGCCAAATTTCAACTAGGATAAACCTAAATGTATCATAAAAAAGAACAAATGTGTCAAGAGCTTGACAGACAGTAATAGATTATTCTGTTCAAGTTCCAGACACTCAAACAATAGTAGGATAGTGGAGACCACTGACAGGCTATGTCACAACATTAGGTCATGCAAGACAGATGTCTAGGACAGAACTGTTGAACCATAAACTGAGGAAGGAAGTGTTTTCAGTTGTTACAAGATGCATGTATGTGTTTATAGAAGGTGTGGCTAGTTAATTCTTATTGTTAGCAGTCAGTGGGTCTAGAGAAAGATTTAAACTGTAGATAACGCAAATTTCTAGACATTTATCACTGCTTGTGACAGGGTTAAAGAGAAGCTGTCATTTTTTGAGAAACTTCCTTTTAGGGCCTGATTCAAAGACATGCTGTAATGGAAACACAATTGCATACTCTCATGGATCGCAGTTGCTAAATTATGCTAATGCCTACCAAAGCGTACCCGAGCATAGGGATGCCCACTGCTGCCTTCTCATATCCATATGATGATGTACAACAAAGTAAACATCAGTACCATCAACGCACATTGAACACGCGGCATGTAAGTCAAGTCTGACCAGCCACAAACACTGTAACTCTCCTGATGGGATGTAGTCAGCATCCCGGTGTGCGGGATGCCCATGGTCTGAATGCTGGCGCCGAAATCCCGATCGGTTGGGATCCCGGCACCAGTGTCCCGACTGCCGGCATCCCAAAGGCAAGTATCGAGGTGTTAGGGGGAGGTTAGGGTTAGGTAGAGGGGTTACGGTTAGGCCCCAGGGAGGGAGTGTTAGGATTAGGGTGCGGGGAGCGGGAGGTTAGGTTTAGGCACTATGGGGGAGGTTAGGTTTAGGCACTAGGGAGGAGGTTAGGTTTAGGCACTAGGGGGGAGGTTAGGGTTAGGCACTGGGGAGGGAGGGTTAGGGTTAAGGTAGGCGTTAGAGTAGGGGTTAGAAAAATACTCACCACTAGTCTCTATGGGTGTCGGGATGCTGCTGTCGGTATTCTCACCAGCGGCATTCCGACAGCCAGGATTTCATACCCAAGCCCTCCTAACACGCAGTGAAGTCTCATCCTGCACAGGAGATTGCAAAGACTAATTTATGCACACGCACAAAATGGCATTTAAAAGGTCAGACACGATCTGCGTAAAACTCGCCATTGCATCCTTCTCTGAATCAGGTCCATAGTAGGTTGATCTCTATGCACATGTAGTGAAAGCATGCATAAAAGCATTGTGCATTGTATTTAATCTGAGGAAGGCCTACCAGCTTCCAAAAGTTAGTGGGAAGTTGCCTGATTTGTGCCACAGGACTCAATAGGACAAAAAATCGCCACTCATCCTGCATGATAACATTGAACAAAGTGTCAATCTATCTGCATGCATACAACTGATGCCAGCTTATGTACCCTAATGCCAGCTTCTGCATCCCAGTGCCTTTTACAATGTAAGCTCTTACGAGCAGGGCCCTCTACCCTCTTGTGCTTTTCCCTACTTTAGTTTCATCTATTTCTTACTGACCACTAGGGCACCTAACACTTTGTTGCTTATGTTCTGTTGCTTATCTGGGTGTTATGGTCACTAATGTAGCAATATACTGTATATTATCCATGTCCTAGTCCTGTATTGTATTGTTCTGTAAGTCGCTTGTCTACAACTTGTTTATGTACTTTGTAAGGCGCTGCGGAACATTTGTGGCGCCATATAAATAAATGATAATAATAATGTACTCAGATGTCGGGTTTTGTATTAGTACTTATGATGGAGGGTACTGTGTCAGATGTGGCTACTGAGTCACTGTCAGATTGCTCCAATAATGTAGATAGCCATAAAAAGACACATACTCCTCAAAATCTGAGTAGAATTTCTCCCTTGAAAGGCATTCCTCCTCCACCAAGTGTTCATGAACAGTGGTTGAAAATAAAAGATAAAACATATTTGGCCCTTCTAGCACATAGGCCCACAGACCAGTGTGTCTCAGCGCCCTGCGCAAGGTCAACTCATAATGAGCAATATACTAAAGCTCATGTCGTATGTTTATAAGATCACAGAAGAGCTCACTGGAATGATGATATAGATGATATAGATGTAGGACCCACTTAGAGAGTATACTGGGAAAAAGTGGATATTATCAGGTGTTCGTCCTATTTACAAAAGAAGTGAGCCACAAATAGCCAGAATGGGCATGGCAAGTGAGACATCCATAGAGTTCACACTAAGGTGCTTCTCTTTAAGCAGTTGCCCTTGTGATCCACCTTCATGGTCTGGGCTTTAATCAATCAATATATTCATTTTGATCAGTTTAGAACAAGCTATACTACTACAAGTGGATGTATGGTGGATTACTATGGATTACATTCCTTACAGTGTCATTTGCTCCAGTATGTTACGCAAACTTGTTTATTTTTCACTGATTTCTGAAGCATTTTGCACAATAGAAAATATGTTCTTACAATGCTAAAAGCATATACTGTACAGTAATTCCACCATTCCGAACATTTAAAGCTCATTCCATGAGATTGTTGTGTCACTTTATAAATATGAAACTATCATAACAAAAGGCCACATTTTTTCAAATGACGCAACATTTTCATGGAATGAGCCTCAACTATGTCATTATATATATATATATATATATATATATATATACTGTATATATATATATATATATATATATATATATCTGTTGTATATTTAAATATTGTTTCCCTTGAAAGGCTTAGCACTGCACAGTACATGACCCATCCAACATAAATGTTTATCATAAATTAAATGTAATTGTAGCTTGTTGTGCTGGAAATAAACCTATATTTCTATAGGCTGCAATCTCATTTATTCAATGTCAAAATGCTTAACTAAATTAAATATTCATTGAGGTTTACATTATGTAGCTTAGCCAAAGAGCCTTGTGTATTTCTTCAGTTACTAGACCCAAAGGAAACATATATTGCATAAATGTATGAATAGCTTCCATACAACAGAATCAATGCTATTGAAGTGCCACATCCACTTCCACGTGCAAATAAGAAATATGTTACATTTAAATCAATTGTGAAATACTTGTGTTTTATTGTTTTGAGATTCACATCCTTCTGAGGGTTGAATAGATTAATAACTGACATTAAAATAAATGAAGTCATTTCACAGATTGACAATGACTGAAAGTAAACAATGAGAACAAACATATAAATCAATTCTGGCACACCGGCGCATATGTGCAGCATTATATTTCTGTTTTGTAGTAAAATGTTGTGTGGCACTCTCTGCATACCCTCATTGCATGGCCCATGAGCGGTTTAGAACTGCTTAATAAGCAGAATATTTTTCTATTTCCTTTAATAACAAATTGATTTTTATTTTTATTATTACAGAAGAACGTTCTGAGCCAAACTGAGATGCTTCCGAAGAAATATATTATGAATTTTAAAATTATTCTAAAAAGATGTGTTTGGAATGCATCATATGCAGTCATTGTCATAGTCTCTATTTGTAAGTTAACAAGCACCAGATGATAAAAAACCATAATACAGCAAGGAACATTCACACAGCTAGGAAACTAATTACATAATGATAAACAGTCCTGCCAAAGAATCATATACCATAATGTAATCTATTTTCTTTGCTTTCACTTCAAGTACCTGTGAGCATGCATGTTTTAAAAATGTAGGCAAGTAAAATACTCAAAATGTGTGTGTGTGTGTGTGTGTTTGTGTGCGTGTTGGTGCTTTCTTTGTCTACTAAGTACAACATAAAGCAGTGTTTATTAATCCCGGTCCTCATGGAACACTAACAGTGCATGTTTTCCAGATCATGTAGCTGGAGCACAGGTGTGTTAATTGGCTAACACAATGGATACAGTATAGAGGTGATACTAATTATTCCTGAGGATACCTTGAAAACACGCACTGAGGACAGTATTTTAGAAATAGAGGAATTTTACGAGTTACCACTTTTAGGGGCCCATTTATTAATTATCGGGTTAATTGGGAGCTGAATTGCAATCGAAAATAGGGAACTGCAGCTGATATCGGAGGTATCTGCTGTGGTCCCCGTACAAACATACAGGGCATACTTAATATTTGAGGGTTTCACCCCTCAAAAATGGGTGTTTTCGGTGGATACCTTGTAAATATTATTTGATATATAGGCCCCTAATGCATAAGTGTGCATTACATTTAAAGGGGAAGTATATATATTTACACCTGGTTATCTATCTTACAGTACACACTCATGTATGTAAACAATTTGTTCAAGCACAATAGTGGCACTAAATAGTGGACATATGGACACTAAAAGTGTGGTGGGGTGTTATGCACTGGTATCTATTACCACTAGGGGGATGGGAGTAATGCAACTGTGCATCTATTGTTCTATTGAATTGGGGGGCGGGAAGTAATTTTTTAATGGAAGCATATGGACATGGGGGTGCAAAACGCCCTCTAGGCATATATTTCAATATATACATAATTACATTTTTAATATGTTTTTAACATACATTTTTTTAAAATGTCATTTTCGAGGGCATTTTGGTGCAAAATCGTCAGTTAAGTAAATAAGTGTGTAATATCCCTTAGCAATTCTGTCCTGCCCTGAATTTCCATATAATTTTTGTTCCATCCTGTCTTCTCCCTTATACACCCTGTGTCTGGGTGGAGGTCTCACACATGATAGGAACTGTTTAAGATCTCTGTAAGTGTTGGGCAGACTTACTGTCTGCTACGAGAACGGAGTGTAGTCTTTTGGTTGTTACACTTCTTACAGTACAGTTGACTTTTTTGTTTCATTGGGTTTCTAACAATACAACACAAATCATATGAACATTATTAATGGATAATAGACATAAAATCACTATTGTCAATTAATAAAAATAGAAAGGACAATAAGTTCACAATGATAAATGGGTAGAGCCCCCAAAATAAAAAAGGGTATGGAGTTGGGCTGGAATGTCAGTATGGGGAAAAGAAATAAAGGGTGTTACAACGGAGTGAATCATATATGTTTTAAATTTGAAAGACATCTTCCTTTGTATCCACACAACATATCACTAATAAATAAAAAAATAAAAACAAGTCTCAGGACTGATTTGTTATAGACTGTATTGGTTTCCATTTATTCATCTGAGTCTAATGCCCCCATACACTAGCAATTGATTGTCACAATGCTGCAATCCTGAGATGTCGGGTTGGAGGCTCGGTGAAATCCAATATGTTGGATTTCACTGATTTGCCGAACACGATCAAAATATGATCGTCAATAGCAAATCGGTGATATTTAACATGTATAATGTATTTTCACCAATCCTCCAACAGATCACAGAACATCGATGGCCTGCGTTCGGCATTTCCGAATGCTGGATTGGCGTTTCTGATCCCATCGCAGAATTGGACAACGAGTCGTTACGTGTATGGGGGCCTTAAGTCACTGACTATCACACTCCTGCTTTTTATTTTGAGTCAAATCCATTGATTTTAGTTACTGAATTAATTTATTGTTGGATATCTTATTAAGTGCTATATTAAAATCTAAATAACTATACATAGTGAGTCATCATAATGGTCAATCACAATAGTTTCAGAATCTACAAAATTGCACTATATTTGTTGAACATAGTCTCCCTTCATCGAATTTACACTTCCTTGGATCTTGTAATTTGTTTGATTCTAAATAGTCTACAATTTTTATTCCATTAAATACCTCCTATTAATGTTACACTCACATGTCTATAAATATACAGTTATCATATTATAACCTACTGCTTTTTCTGCATAGTGGAACTACATTTGCCAGTCTCTAATCACCTGGAACTACACTTCAAGATCTTACAAGGTCAGACTGGCCCACTGTATCATAGCCGGCAGTAAAGAGATAGCGATACATATAACTTTACTGAAAACTTTTCGCTTTCATTCTGATGTCTCAGCAAAATAAAAATACATTTTATTTATCATCGCCGTGATAGATGACAATTAAAAATTATAATTTTGGGGGTCCCATTGCCACCAATGATAAATATTCCATATGACTGATTTATATCTAGGATTGGCTAATTGCTTGAGATATGACCCAAGAAAGTAATGCAAAATCCACTACTAATGACTGATTTAGCACTGACTGATTTTAATTGGCAGATTTATTCAGACATATTGATAATTTTCCTAATTATCGCTTCACCTTTCTGTTTACATAGCAGTGACTTTATCGACAATATATCCAATTCCTCATCTTGTATTAAAGATATACAAAACAGTTCTTATTCAAAAAAAGCTTAACTCACCAGTGTCTAGGTTACCCAAATGCTCTCAATATTTTCTGCAGTGCCTGCCTTAAAGTCTTTTTTGTCTCGTTCATTACATAGAAAGCAATTACTCTTCCATAAGGGGATTGGGTACAGGATGCCGGTGGTCAGAATCCCAACACTGTCATCCCAACTAGGTTAGCATCCAGAAGGCTCAAGGTAAGTATATCTAACCTAACCCCTAACCCTACCCTAACCCTCCCGCCCCGGTGTTTAACCTAATCTCCACCCCCTTAGTGCTTAAACCTAACCCTCCCTCCCCAATGCCTAAATCTAACCCTCCCCCTTAGTGCCTAACCCTAACCCTCCACCTAGTGCCTAACACTAACCCTCCCCCCAACCACGCTAATTACCTTTGGGATTCCGGCAGTCGAGATGCCGGTGCCAGTATTCCAATAAGTGTCAGGATTCTGGCGTCGGTATTGTGACCACTGGAATCCCCGCTGTTGGGATGTTAAACGTATCCCCCATAAGGAGTAGGCTTAATACGAGATTAGGAGGTAACCAAGAGTGGCTAATAGCAACGATGGCCCTTCCCTCGGAACGTATACAGTGAAAGTACTTAGCTTTAAAACTTTATTGTCAATGCAAAGGCAACATACAATAAATCAAACAAAAACACACAAATTCAATATAAACAGTGCTATACATAGATTAAAAATTAATAAACACACATTAAAACAATCCTAAATTTACATTTTAAATGCCTCCTAATTAAACAAATACCTACCAATGTGTTCATACTACCAAACACATTCACTCGTTAATTGGTCAAGTAGTGTTACGGACTTACTGTATAGAGTGTCTATTTAAATGAAGACGAAGCCCCAAATCAAAGGCCAAATGTAATAGGGTGAGAGTTTAGAAAATGTGAGAGTTTAGCAGTAAACATTGGTTGAGTTTTATCTTCAAAATGAGAAAACATCTGGATGAGAGTTTAAATTGTAAGAGTTTTTTGAGTCTAAAATCATGCATGTTCTCGGACTCTATTTCTTGACTGATTTTAAAATGTGAGAGAGTTTACTGCTAAACTGTCACATTTTCTAAGCTCTCACCCTATTACATTTAGCCCTAAGTGTCTGAATGAAAAGATGCACAAAAACTTAATCATCTAACAGTAATTCTTAATGAATTCTTGATTATAAACTGATACAGTTGTTCTATGAAGATCAAATATAAAATTCCAGCAGATAGGGTCATAACTGAGGTATGTCAGGATGGCAATAACAGTTGTTGATGGCTGAGGGGGGAGCACCGCCCAACTTAGCCACCTACCAACTTTAACCCCTATGGGGAATGAGGCCACCTAACACCAGGAAAGGCTTTCTGCAAATTGCCCTAGCATTGCTTATTTGTTCATGTACTTGTCTTTGGGCTACATCATAGAGCCTCCATGATGTTGTGGCACAGAAGCACAGCACACAATGAAGTTATGCAAGTCCTTCATTTTGCCAGGGTGCCCAGACTCCTAAATACACTACTGCCGGCAGGTTACTCACAGTTTGGCTGCCAATCCTTTAAGTGGATTACTTGTAAAAATATACATTCAGTTTGGCAATCCAGGTGATGGTAATAGCAGGATTAATCCTGCAAAATTATTGTAACATCTTCAAAGGTTGGTTTCCACTGGGCACTCCTGTTTCCTGTAAACACTCCAAAAGTGTACAGGTAGGTTATTTGGCTTCTGGCAAAAAATTAACTCTAGTGTATAGGTATGTCCATGTAATAAAGAATATAGGGCCTGATTCAGCTTTGGGAACAGAGTAAGATATAGCATGTAATTGATCATCTTGGTAAATCCATGCTGCACTGCAGGTGCGGAAGATTTAAAATGTGCAGAGATTTAAATTTGGGAGGGGTGTGTCCAAACTGACATCTAAATTGCAGTGCAAAAATAAAGCTGTGCAGTATTTGTGGGTTACATGCAAAAGCAGCCAGTATTTACCCTGCATGCAAAATAAAATGTATGTATTTGCACCTCTTGCATTGCAAAATGGTTTGTCCTGGTTCACAGTTACTTGCTATATCTTGTTCTATTCCCAAAGCTGAATCAGGCCCATAGATTGTAAGCTCCAATGGGGCAGGGACTGATGTGAATGACTGAAATATTCTCTGTAAAGTGCTGCGTAATATGTGTGCACTATATAAATAACTGTTATTAAAGAAATAAAGTAACCTTTCATCCTTGGAATATGTTTCCCAGTCTTTTTTAGCGGATCACCCAGATGTTACTAACTTGACACTTCAAATAAGGGCATTAGCAGTACTCAACATGTAGACACGGCTTCAGATTAGTGCAATCCTTCTATTTCTAAAATAATCGCTGACATAGTTCCCGTCATGTGACCATCTCTCTATGTATTTGGTATTGAAGTCCTCACTTCGGATCAAATTTTGCAACCGCAATCAGTGGCCAGGTTCAAATTGGCAGCATTTCTCTGTTCCACAGCCTTACCGCTCTTCTACACATACATTTGCATTAAATTTACTAAGAATTGTCTTGTTAAGTGGTTTGAAATGCGCACACATTTTCTACGGTTTTCATCTCTAAACTGTTGATTTTTTATTTGGCAGTTAGGAAATGTAGGGTATATAGGGGATAGATACACATATACATAGATATAGATATCAAGCCTTCTAATGAGTGGAGAAGTTGCAACCAATCAGCTTCTAGCTAGAAGTTATCAAGTACATTCTATAAAATGATAGGTAAAATCTGATTGGTTGCTGTAGACAACTTTTCCACTCTTTGTATATTTATCCCTAATGCTCAAAATATAATTCAGTTTAGAATCCCTAAATTGCATGCAGTTTAGAGGAACCATGGGCGTAGCTATTAGAGATGAGCGGTGCGGTTTTGACTCGGACCTCTCAGCCAAGTTCGGATCTCAGAATGAGGCAAAACGTCATCTTTCACAGAAACAAAATCATCTTTCATGGCCATCTGTGCCAAGATGTCCATGAAACGTAATGTTTTGCCTCGTTCTGATATCCAAACTAGGTGGGAAGATCCGAGCCAAAACCGATCATCTCTAGTAGCTAGAGTGGGTGCAGGCAGTACCACTGCTATGAGGCCAAGAGGCTTAGGGGGTCTGAACCCAGGTCATATAGTTGTCTTCCAAGTTCCCGGAATTGACCTCTTAGCGAATGGCCCGTTGCCCAGCCTGAAAAGAGGAACTTGTCAGTATTCACAGGTCTCTATCTCTCCCTCTCAGTAAAGTTCCACATTGATATGATCCATCTCTTATGCTCTTATTTCACCCTGAAAGGTACAGCTGTGGTAGTCAGTGAGCTCGAAACTGCCAGACAATAGGCTTCTCCTTGATTACAGCCTTTGTGAAGTGAGCTGGAGAAGTATGAGTATGTGGCATAATATGAGCTGGGGGCACGACAATGTGGAATAATATGAATTGGGAGCACTGTGGGTGTAATGTGACCTTGGACACTACTATGGGGCATAAATTGAATGTTGCTATGGGGCCCTCAATGTTTTGGCTACCATTACAAATGTCAAACAACCCCTCCATACTGTATTAAATTTAAGCCAAAGTATGTTGCTCTTTATATAAGTTATACATATAGTGTCTCCTATGTATAGCTATCAAATATTGTGACCCACCAATATATATATATATATATATATATATATATATATATATATATATAAATAAATATTATTCACCTTAACATTTTATATAATATTAGAAAATATTGCGCCCTCTTATACTTTTTTTTTATAAATGATAATAGTCACCCTTACTATTTTAGGGATGTAGTCAATAGACCAGCGGTCTAAATGCCGCCGGTCTATATCCCAACTGTGGAATACTGACATGGGACTTAAGATAGGCGTGGAAATACTCATGCCTATCTTAATCCCGACGCCTGAATGACGAAGGACGCCGGACCAACTAGGTAAGTCCGGGCGTCCTTAGCACTCAGCCACGGGGGGAGAGTAAGGCACCCCCGGGAGGACTTAGGGTTAGTCACCTCCCTGGGGTGGGTAAGGGTTAGGCTAAGGGAAGGGGGGGTTAGGGTTATCTGCCACTGTGGGGAGGTTAGGGTTAGGCACCCCCCCCGGGAGGGTTAGGTTTAGGGTTCAGGGAGGGGAAGTTTAGGCACCACCTCTGGAGTTTTAGGGTTAGGCACCCCCAACGGAGTGTTAGGAGAGGGGAGAAGGGTAGGGTAGGGTTAGGTGACTTACCTGCGCCATTGGGATTCTCCACTGTCGGTATTTCACCCGGCGGCTATTAAGCCACTGGGATTTCATACCCAACCCTTATTTTATAGTTATGTTATTCCCCATGGTTATATTTAATATTATTTGAAGCTTTAATTGCCCTCTAAATTGTTCTGTAGTATAGTGACATCCACAATCAGTTACCTTCACTCTTCTTGTTGTCCTGATCCGACATAATCCATTGGTAAGAAAGAAAAAAAATTTGTCAGTGATCCGAGACGGACTGTTCAGCAGAGCTCACCAATGCTAAGAGAGTTGATGACTAGGTGCCCGCCTATGTAATAGATACCAGCTAAGCAGAAGCAGCCTCTCATCTGTCAGATAGGACATATTCCTTGCAACTCAGCATGAGCTCCTGAATGTGTCAAACATGCTCCTGCCTCAATATCCATCTTAAATTCTTTTTTTCTTGAGAAAGTCTTTTTTTTTAACAATTATTAAACATCTTACTGGAAGTCTTCACTTCAGATATTGGTTCTCCATCTTATTTTAATGTGAGAATGTATTCTGTTTCATGATTCTCTATGTGATAATACTACACTGCACAAGTGCTTTTAAACCACATACACTTCTGAAAAATCAATTTACAATAGATTTATCCCTCTCCCACTTTGCTCATTATAAGCTTATTAAGCACCTTCAGCATTTTTACTATACTTATGTGAAATTGTATTAATCTTTTAAATGTGCATTTAATAAAACAGATTATATGAAACGGATTTGCTTTCAGCAGTACATGATTTTTGTTCTTAAATGGTATATTTTTTATTTTACTGTTATTAGATTGGCATACACAGCAATGATTACCTTAGAACTGTGTTTAGCTCAAATGCCAACACATGTATGACAAGTTTCTGTCTTGTCTAATTTTGCTGTCTTTCTGTATTTGAGGTGCGAAGTGCTGTTCTTGTGCTGCAGGGGGCAGTGTTGTATTATATAAAAAAATGTTTTGTTTGGCATGATGAAAAAAAATAGAAAAATAAAGGGAAAATTAAAAGTGAACAAAGCTAAAAGTATAACATTTGGTCAGGAAGAATATCTTTTTGTTAAACAGTGCAGTCCTGGCTCCCCTGATGCAACATGTTTTATATTATGAATTGCAAAATAGCTTAGAAAAGCCTACCAAAGGTTCTAAATTATTGCCCTTGCATTCTCTTGCATAGAATTTATTCCTAATTGCCATTCAGCACCCATTTACACTGTGCATTTAAAAAAAAACATAGAGAAATATTGGGGATTTTATTATATGCAAAATTGCGTGCTTCCGGGACTATGTGGAAATGTATTCAGATGATCAACTTTAAAAGAACAAATATATACTGTATAAATATATATTTTTACAACATGTGTGCTACCAACTTCTGTTTGGAAAATAATATTAAGAACACATTTAAATTGTTTAGCACCGTATCAGTACTGTGTGTTTTATTATTACTACTGCATGTGCTCTTATAATACATCTGATTTGTATTGTGATTCGATCCATCTGTGCAGGATCTATGACAGATAAATATCTATTCTGCACAGTCTCTACTATTGTTAGTTCTCCAAGGGCCTGATTCAGAGCTGTATGCTAATGCCATTGCAGCTGTGATCCCACATGCAGCTGCTTTGCGCAAATATACAAATGTCGCAGATGCCAAGCAATGTATTGAGATGCCCTACTGTGGCTTTGCAAATCCACGCATCTGCGTACAAAGATGCAGCACCAGTCGCAGATCATTTGCTTATCGCAGTTCTAACCCTATGGCTACTGAAAATCGTCACGAGAACTGAGACGCCAAAGCCACTTTCACTGTGTACGGGATCGCAGACAAATGGTAGGGACACTACTCCCTGTTATCTCCCAGAAGCTGCCAAATCACACTGGAGGAGGTGTATGAGTTCCCGATATGGGGGAGGAGTGGTATCAGCGCACGTTATGTGCGCTGTTACCGTTTCTCTCCCATGTATTATTGTGGGGTTCAGTGTGAAATGAGAGTGACATCATTATCAGCACTGCCATCTACAAGGTAGCAGCACTGATGTGCTGGGTTACAGTATGTATGAACGGTCAGTGGCACTGAACGTTCTGACAGCTGCAGCTATCAATATGGACAGCTGCAGCTGTCATTGCCCTATCACCATAGCAGGGATAGCACTGTCCCTGCTGCGGCAGCTGCCGGCTCCAGGCTAAATGTGAGATCATAGACACTATCTTTAGTAGATTTCTAAATACATTTATAAGTGTTCCTATCAGTACAGGATAGTACTTTTCCTTCTATTCTAGGGACCAACATACAACACACAGAGCATTTTAATGATTGATATACCATAAAAGACCATTCTGTGACCTGTATACAATACAGAGAGCATCCTATTTATAATTATTATGTTTTATTTATACACTACGACAACACATGGGTTTAGAAGCGCAATACAAAGAAATAAAACATACAACAGAGTTACCTAATTACATTAGACATTTACAGACAAAAAGTTTACAGACTTTGCCCATAGCAAACAATAAGGTTCTAGCTATCATTTATCTAGCACATTCAACAAAATGACAGTCATAAAATGATTGGTTGCATTGGGCAACTTCTCCACTTTATCTCTCTCTAAGTTTTGATACATATCCCACTGAATGTGGGAGGAAAAAGAGAGGATAGAGTCTAGGATGGTTCCCTGGTAGCTGACTTGGGGAACAGAGAAATGTTGTCAATGAGATGGAAAATGTGGGTAGAGCGAAGACCATGAAAATGACTTCTGTTGTAGAGATATTGATTTTAACAATGCTCAGAGTCATGCAAAGATGACAGATAGACAGTTGGTGACACAGGAGAGGACGGAAGGGGAGAGGTCAAGAGAAGAGACGTAAATTTGGCGGTCCTAATTATACAAGTGGTACAGAAGACGAAGGAATCCATAAGCTCACATAGGGAAGATGTACAATGACCACTTTACAACACAAATAGCATTTTAGGGCCATGTTTCAGGTACAGATATAACTCTAGCAACTTACATGAAACTATATATAAATACACATTTATACAAAACAAATATAAATCTAGGGACAAAGATGCAATACAGACAACATTCTATTGTGTGATATACTGTACTGTACAATACAAGGATCATTCTACTGACTTGTATATAGCACAGAAAGTACTCCAGACACCTGTATACTGTACAAGATTGAGAGCATTCTTGGGACCTCGATACAATACAGAGAGCATTCTGTGAACCTCTATCCAGAACATATTGTATCCTAGTGACAGATATACTATAACATTTTTGACCTCTAAGCGATGCATAGACCATTTTAGTAACTGGTATTCAATACAGAGAGTATTATACTGGCTGGTATATAAAATATAAATTTAGGGATAATTCTATGGACCTCTATGCAAAACAGAGGGTCTTAGTGTCATATACAGAATACTGATAGCATCTTAGTTCCCAATATACTATGAAGACAGTATTATTTTGACCTCTAAACAAAACAGACAGTATTTTAGTGCTGATATTCAATAGAGATAGGATTTTAACAATTTACTGTGCATAAAACATTTTTGTAACCTTTTTAAACATTTCTTTGGCAAGTACTTAAATAGTATTGCAAAAATGAAAAGTTAAATTCATGTTGCTTAGAAGTACATAACCATATAAAGAGTTAAAATGCAGAGAGCATATTTATAAACCTATAGAAGACAATTTAGTAATATATATAAAAGCATGTGAGTGCCGAGTTTGTATGATATTTTTTATGTAGATGGTGTGGTCACATGCCAAGGGCACCCAAGATGGTTGAGTGCCGTGGATTAAGCCTGTCGTTTATTTACATTTTGTGGTCACACTTGCTAGGGCACCCTGTTTTTCAAATGTAAGACAAACTTTTTTTCTTTTTCCAGGTGCTTATTAGCTGATAGCCCTGGGTGTGGTCCTGTCTCTTTAAGGCAGGACCCAGTTTCATGTTTAAAATGTATGCAGCTTGAGCCAAAGGTGGCAGATCAAGTTCATCTATCTGAGAATCAGTGTAGGGACTGGCCAGATGGGAATGACCGTGAAGCGGTGGTCAGCTTAACAAATTATTGCAATATTTTGGAACCAGCATTCCCTATGTTCAATGGAGTTGCAGTTTGAAAAGCATGTGAGTGCCGAGTTTGTATGATATTTTTTATATACAGTATATATATATATAAATGACAGAGTTTTCTAGAGACCTCTATACAAGACAAAGAGTATTATCTTTGGCTGCTACAAAAAGCACAAGTATCATACTAGTAGCTATTCTACAAGCAAGCCACTATACTGTAAAATATAGAAGACCAAATTCTCTGGCGGGTTTACATTGCATCTTCCCAAATCTCTGGTGGTTTTGGCCACTATATAATACAATCCGCATTTAAAATGCGGTTGTAGAGTGACATTTTCGTCAAAATTCGCATTGCGAATTTAGGCAATATCACAGGAATGTATTAACATCCGCATGCAGGGACAGAGCTTGCGATAAAGCTCTGTCCCTGCGAATCCTCTTCACACACTTCTCATGATATTTTTCACAAAAAATACCATGAGAAGATGTCTGTGCATGTGCCAGCTACCGCTTGGAGTAGTTTTTCACGAAAACTACTCCAATTGCCCTTTAATACATTCATGTAATGCTAAAACATGGCCGGACTGCCCATCTAGCACTCTTGACAAATGCCAGAAGGGCCGATGGCCAGATGGGCCAGTTTGGCTGCAAACCCCGGTCGAGCAGCTCCACCTCCCGGTGCTCTGCTCAGTCGGGACACTGAAAGACGAGGGCGTGCAGTGAGGCCATGCCCCCATGACTCGTGGCATGCCCAGTGAAGTGTGGCCACACCCCCTTTAGGGTTTGGCCATGCCCCCTTTGCGACAAGTCTATGCCGCATTTGCAGGTGAGCATGCATTAGGGGGTCAGTCAGGGCTGAACAGCCCCAGTCTGTCCTTGTACTAAAATAAAAGGATGTAAAAATACCTGTTTTCACATTATTTTAGTAAAAGTAATGTTAATAAATATTCCCCTTTATGTGGTTATAAAGGGATTTGTAGGTACTCGTCTGGGTGCTTCTAGGGACAAAGCAGCCCAAACTATGACTGTCGGCTTCCCTATAAAACTCCCCAGGATAAATATAAGCCAAGAAAAAAGGGTGTCATAGATACCCAGTAAATCATACAAAACTGAAGGGACTGAAAAATATAAAAGAGATATTTAATGTAGGTAAAAAATATGAGGGGTGCACAAATGGATCACATATATAGACACCTGTAGCAAGATGGTGCAATAACAAGACAGGTGGCTGTACCAAATGAATGAGATACAGTTCTGCTCCATGGGAGGTTTCTGTCCTCCCTGAGCTCACCTTAGGACACCTGCGTTACGGTTTGACAGGTGTACCACCCCAGAAGACACTGCAATTTCGGTTGAGTAATCTCCTGCAAAACCTGCTAGTCAGAGGAAAAATTTCGTTCTGCTTCATCACTCTCAGCTAAACTCACTTCTTGGTAAATTTGAAAGTCTCAGGAGCCTCAAATCACCCAAGTTTCGGCGTAGCTAATCGAGTTGAAAAAAAAAGCAAGCTCTCCCAGACTAGATTCTTAGTAAATTTACCCCCTGCAGTTCAATCTTCCCCAGGACTGCCCCACCTTCTCTAGGCAGTATGATCTCTCTCCCTGCACCTAACTCACTCCCAGTGCATTTTTGTATCTGCCCCCTACACCTAACTAGTCCCAAGTTGCAGCTCCCAAGCATCTCATTGCACAAATTGTACTGTGCAAATGATGGCAAAGAAGGCAGTGGGGCAAATATGTGGTGACCTCCCTGAACATCCTTGAGTTACTTGATTAGAATAGAGATCTGTGGTCTGGCCATTGCTGGAGGAGATAGCCACTGGAGAAGACAGACATGGTAAGGTGATTTTCGAGCCCAGCTATGGCGAGTTTGGATCTGATAAGATCAATATGAATGCTGCACTTTGGAAATAACACTGCCCACAAGCCAATCACAGTGAATGGGCAGCTGGCCATGGTGAGACAGTACTAAGCCTTGAAAGTGGTAAAATGAAGAGTGGTAAAGTACCAACTAATCAGCTCCTTACAGTCACTTTACAGGCTATTTTTTAAAATGTCAGTTAGGATCTGATTGGTTGGTACTTTATCACTCTCCACTTTATCACATGTCAAGGCTTAGTAAATCTCCCCCTCTGACTTTATTAGCTGGCACCAGTGGGACAGAAGCAGTTCTTTGGTGGAAAAGGTGCTGCTAAAGACATAAGAAAAAAGTCTCAGTACAGAAAGAGCCAACTGAAGAAAGAAAGAAGACAGGGGAGCAGAGAATTAAGGAGCTGTGGAAACAAGTCCAGAATAAGGAAGTCCTGGCCCCCATGTCCACCAGGTGAAAACTCCTAGGCCAAGCCTCTACAGGGTTAAAGATCCAGTACTAGTCATGTTAAGGATCAGAAAGGAGCATTGCTTGCCTCTGCTTGAAAGAGCAGACTCAAGGGCATCCCATACAAAAGAGCTTATGTAATGCCTCAATGGAACCCCTGCTAATATATACCACTAGGCCACCAAGTAGTTGCTCATATATATATAAGAGCTCAAGACCTTGGGATATAGTGAGCACTTACAGCTGGGTATTAGGCCAATGACAACAGTGGGCATTAGGCCCCATCTCCTAAATCCAGTTGGGGCACATAAAGTTGGGCATTAAATTCATAGAGCAGTTGATTCTGGCACTAGACCTGTAAGTCAAGTATATTTAACTGGGAGTTAGGCCCATGGCACTTTGGGCATTAGACCCTACCCATATAAATAGGTGACTGCCGTAAAGAACACCAAGGGGTAAATTTACTAAGATTAGTTTTGGTCACAATTTGTCCCATTTTTTAGGATCAATCAAAAACAGCCATTTTTTCACTAAAAATTTTGGGAATTTACCAAGCAGGATCGAGTTGTTTGATGGTGTATTTGATCAATCCTGTCCGTGTTGAAGCCCCGAGTTCCCTGGCCGACTTTCGGTGCTAGGATGGAGATGAGTATGAGATTTTTATTCCAGGAACTCCAATTTGATTCTACATGGAGAAGGGGAAGTGAACATCTGGCAGCAGGTAAGTATGTGTGAGTGAGGTAGGTAGGTATGTAATAAAGTTGTACTTTAGGCGGTGTGTATATACTGTGTTTTTTTAACTATTTAACTTACAGTGGGGGTACGGGTGCCGGCCGCCTGCTGGCACTTGTAGTTCCACAAGTGCCAAAGGGCAGGCATGCTGGCACCCGTAGTGCCACTGTAAATGTGCCACTGTAAATTACAATAGTTTTTAACTATATGCCACATTATTACCCCCGTACCCACAGTTCAGGGGTGTGGGGAAAAGCCAGAGGCTTCGGTGTAAGCATGTGTTTTGGGGCCCCACCTCCCCTGAGATCCCTGGATTGGGCTGACTGGCTTGGGGTGTTAATGCTTTGGCCCTGGAGACCCAGTGATAGGGTGTTCTGGTTGTGGCATTACACCCTGGTCGGTTTGGGTCCAGTGCTGGTTTTAAATATAGGGGGACCCCTACACATATTTCCCCCCCTATATTTAAAACCAGTACTGGCCCTGCAGCCTGGTGCTGGTTCCTAAATTATGGGAGAACCCTACACATTTTTTTCCAGTAATTTTAGGCACCAGGACTGCCTGACCAGTCCGGGGCTGGTTATGCTTTTGGGGGGGACCCCACATTTTTTTTTTAATTAATCCTTACAACACTGTTTCTAATATTAAACATACACAAATCACACTGCTCTGTATATGTTTTATGGAAACTTGAAGCTCATGAGGTGGTGCATTTGACACTGCTATTTAGTCCCCGATTAGGCTGCTAAACTGGCCGAATACAGCAAAACAAATAATGGTAAATTCCCGAATTATGCTGAAGTGAATGAAAAGTACTTCCGATTTCAGTCGATGGTGCATTCATTTCTAGTTAAAAAATGGCTGAATTTGCGGTATTTACACTCCCAATTTCACCACCAAAAATGAAAAAAATGACCCGAGTTTAGTAATAGTAAATTCCCAATAAGTAAAAAAGTGATATTTTCACCCGAGATTTCGCCAATCTTAGTAAATTTACTCCTAAGATTTGACCTTCCCCTAGTGGGAGATGACTACCTTGTTTTGTATTCTGAGCACTCTGTATAGTGCCCCCTAACTCAGGGTCAGCTATCTGTCATGTAGTTGCTAGTTCCCCAGCAGTAGCCCCATTAAAGGTAAGCTGCTTGTATTTTTGTGCCTGCATAATGTTTTTTATTGTTTTGTCTTGCATTGTACTTCACTTTGTATTTTTGTTGTCAATGGTAGCATTGGTTGTTAGCTTAGGGATAGTACACACAGTCTGTAGTTGTGTTCCACACTAGGGGGTCAGTTGTGGGGCCCATGTGATGTAGTTAGGCTAGAGTGGGTGGAATATACTATCCTATTAGATAGTCTAGTGCAGCTATGAAGGAAGGCTGTTATGTTTATTCATGCAGGTTCTGAGATACAGTGACATGCCCATTATGGTAGCATATATGAAGTTGTTGATTTACAGTGACACCCCCAATAAGGTAACATATGTGGCCATGGTGAGTTTTCGTTACTGTGTGTCTGGTTGTAGACTTAGGGTGGCCAATGCACATTGGTGCCAGGGCAAATTGTTTGTGTTTCCCCTTGTGCGTCTTCCATTATAGGTGAAGTGTGCAACACCTCAGTGGCCTGACAATGAGATCAGGTATCGCAAGGCAAGTGCGTGAACTGTCAGTATCCGGAGCCAATCAGCGGCCGCTCTACAGTTAGCAGCCGCTGATTGGCTGGTGGGACGTGGAAACCCCATGCAGTCCCCTCAGCTGGCACTTGCGAGCTATCTGTATGTGTGGCAACACACATACAGATAGTGGGTTCGTGGCTCGGGTAAGTCGTTTTTTTTTTTGCCAAGTCCCAGGGATGCTACGGAGACCAGTGCCAGGATGGAGGTGAGTATAGATTCTTTTTTGCAGGGCCAGTCATTATGGATTCTACATGGGACAAGTGGACAGACCGGCTGGCATATGTAAGTATGTGTGAGTGGGTAGGTGTATGCAATAAACTTTTACTAGTCATGGTGTGTGTGTTTTGTATTTATTTAACTATTTATTTTACAGTGGGGGTACGGGTGCCGGCCACTTGCTGGCACTTGTAGTTCCACAAGTGCTAAAGGGCAGGCATGCTTGCACCTGTAGTCCCGCTGTAAAATACAATAGTTTAATTCTATTTTCCATTTTATTACCCCATACCCAATGCTCCAGGGGTACAGGGAAGAGCCCCGGGCTTCAGTCCAAGCTTGGGGTTAAGGGAGAGGGGGGACCCCTTCTTGGGGAGGTCCAGACCTCCCATGAGATTCCCGGCTTGGCCTGACCAGCTTCGGATGATAATGCTTTGGCCCCGGAGCCCCAGTAATATGGTCTCCGGGCTGTGACATTACAGCCCGGCCGTTTTGGGTCCGGTGCTGGTTTTAAATATTGAGGGTATCCTACACAATTTTTTCTCCCCTATATTTAAATCCAGGACTGACCCTGCAGCCTGGTGTTGGTTTCTAAAGTACGGTGGAACCCTACTCATTTTGTTCCCCATAATTTTAGAAACCAGGACTGGCTGGCAAATCTGGGGCTAGTTAAGTTTTTGAGGGGGGACCCTATGTAATTTTTTTTTTTAAACTCTTAACCTTTTCTTTCCTATTTACAGGCAAAAACATACATGGATCACAGTGATTTGTGTATGTTTCTGCCAAACTCGCAGATCACAGGCAGGTGTATTTATTGCACGAGTTTTTACAGGAGAGTTTTCCCATGTCATAAGAGTCTAGAAACTCTCTGCGTGGTGAATGCCAGAATCCTATCTTCACTAGTGAAAAGGTTCTCGAGTTTTGCCGATAGTGAATTGAAGAGAGTTTTCTAACTCTCCAGTATTTTCCCGTAGCAAAGGAGATCTCTCTCCCGAGTTTGACATTAGTAAGTTTCAGAGTGGGCAAAAATGACCAAACTCTCCAGAGATTGCAAACTCTCCCAAACTCTATTCTTAGTAAATTTACCCCCCAGGACACTGACACATAAAGAGGTACACAGTAATCCTGATGTGACTACTATTCCATACACAGTGGTTCTGAAAATAAATGTGAATGCCTCAGCCACCAGGATTTGTAAAGAGATGTCCATCGGCAGTGTCTCTTATCTGTCATTTGCCTTCAAGAAGACACCGTTTGCCGCATATCAGTCATACTATTGATCTCCTGAGCAACCATATGGTCGCTCAGAATGTCCGTTGGAAGTCAGTTGCCACAGCCATTGTAACTGCGTACACAGACACAGTCACAGGCTGAGACACGCACCCAAAATGGTCATGACAAGCCTGTGTTTGTCTCTCCACTCCTCATTACCTCTCATAAATGTTCACTTACACTTGTACAGTTCAACTAATACACATGCACAGTACAGAAAAACCAAATCATTTAACTTCGCAAACATCAGCAATGCATCCGCACCTGAATCAGGCCCAAGGAGCTGTGCAATAGAGATGATACTACAGACAAGCAGCTGTTATTTAATTTGAACCTATATTTCATATACTACAGGAACATGCCAAGCTGAGCATCCCCCATATAGCAGCAGAGGCACTGTGCCACTGGCACCAAAGGAGTTAGAGTTCTATAGTATGACATGAGTTACTGCTTTGTACCCTGCATTTGTGTTTTTGCCTTGGTTAAATAAAGACTGCAACATTGTGTTAATGTCAATTGCTTTGAATGCTAAAAGATTGTGTAAAGTTACTTTCATGGGGATACTTGGTGCTGAGACAAGATTGCCATATTTCAAAGTATTCATATAACATTTGGAGGTAATTGCACACGTTCTTCTTGAACATTATTTCAAGGATAGGAGGTAAGATAAACATTATGATGATTCATTATGATATACTTGTGTTTGTCTTTCTGGGTGACAATAATAATACATACTGCAGCACTGCCACTCCCTCCGACAGACCTTTTATTTGCAGCATTGGAATGTATGTCACAACTAGGCATGTGGCATGTGACTCTAAGGACAATTCAATTCTTAGCAATGGCAGCAAATTGTCACCATTCAGACAGATTATCTCGTATATCTTGCGGCTCCCAACATTGCAGATTTGCAGCCCATAGAGGTAATGCACTAGAGGCCAATACAGATAATGTTGCTGTACCATAATTCATATCAATGTGCTCATTAGCGAATATCCCCGAGAATTGAAATGCCTCCTATTGAGACATGCTCAGCTTTTGGATCAATGAGGTGTCAGTGTTACAGAAATAAGAGTACTTTACCTGTTATTTCCTAATGTTGGGCCTTATTCCGAGGTGCATGCAGTGTTGATGCTGCACGCTAGCAGACAATGTTTTCAGTCTGCGCATGCATCCGAGTCGCACTGCGCACATATCCCTACATACATTGTATGCCTGCTGCATTAACCTTTTGTTATTCTGCAACCCATTCTGACTGGTGATTAAATTATTTATTGTGTGGACTGAACTTCATCACACACTGCTGTCACCTATATCAGGTTCTGCAAATAGGTTATGAGTCCAGGCCACAAGCGTGTACAGAATAATGACAATAAGAAAGCAGCTGCAGCAACAAAATGAGCACATAATTATCATTTATTCATTCTTTGGGTGAAAATGTACAGTGCAGAAGCAAGAATTGGCTTCACTAGATTAACAGGCTCAGTGAAATAAGCTATATGGAAATTTGCCATGCAGATGAAGTTAAAGCTGTAGAAAGTCACTAACAATCCTGGGCATAACCCAAAACCAGATGATGTGGATAGAGCCATGGGGACAATAGGCATAGCTATAGAGCAGAACATGTATTCAATAATTCATGGGAAGAATCAATCTGAGGCACACTCTGTACAGCACTGAGGTGGGTGCATGCAAGAACAGAGCTGGCCCTAGACATAGCGATTTTAGGCAAATGTCTAAGGCATCTGCGGCTGCCTTTGGGGCATCCCCGCAGCTCAGCTGTGATGGTACCAGCTGCATTGTCTACCAACTACCTATCCACAGAGCCGGCCTTAACAGCTGTGACGGTGCCGGTGACTACCATCTACCTACCCATCATCCATGGTGCCTACCACGATGGGAGCTCAGGTTCTATAAGGCAGTGCTGCAGTGGTCAAAATGAGCTTCTGCACCTGTGTAGAAGTTAATTCTGATTCAAGTAAAATGGCCATGGGAGGGCATGCTGTGTATGCCCAGCCGTGGCCACTCTTCCCATTGGCCTTATGGAGCTGACGGTTCCGCCTCTATATTCTGCCACCACCCAGCACCCACTGTCAGGCCAGCAGAGACAGGAGCAGCAGCTGCAGCAGGGATGGTCACAGTCAATCCCACTCGCGGCACAAGAATGTGAGTCACTGTCTTTCTGTCTCTTAACTAATTTATCTGATAATCTGAAGCAGAGCTCTCAGCTGGGGGAGGGGTTACTGGGGGCCGAGGGGTGATGCTGCAGCCTAGATCTAACTAGACTGACTGAGAGGGGCTGTCTGTGACTGTGGTGCTGAATGTGCTGGCAAAGGGCCGGGGTGCTGGGTGCCTAGATAGGTTAGGCTGGCCTTGTGTGCTGGATGACTATGGGAGGGCTGTGCTAGAAAAGGGATCCCATACCCAACCCACTGAACACACCACTTGTGCATTGCAAGTAAAAATTGTAGTGTTAATGAATTGAAGTAATTATATATGTTATATTTAAAATTAAAATGACAAATAAACATACTTATACTCAGCATCCATTTTACATTATTTAGATCTCTATTTAAATTGATGAAGCCACAGTTACCCCAAAAGCCTAATCTAATCTAATTTTGAACAGTTTTAGAATAATTAAAACTTGATAAATACATAATAGGGGTCATTTTCAGATACATGTACTCTGAGTACTATATATCAAATTGGGACAACTGTGTCCACATCTGTAACTTGTTAGTTATGTTGATCATGCACATCATAAGTATATTGACAAAGTGAACATTATTAATTGATTTCAATTTACTCACATAAATGTGTTGCCAGTACATATAAAGGTTTATGCTTTTCTAGTTAATGTAAGCACATTTTTCTAATCTCAAGGTTATTAAACTTTGACATCTCTGTGGATAACAATATTTTAAATTTTTATTTTAAATGCCTACTTCTGTACTTTAATCAACTAATTGTGCATACAATAAGTACAGCCAATTTATTTCATTTGGAGAAGAATAGAGAAATTCTGGAAGGTTAAAGGCCAACACAATTAGACAGAATGCCTTAATATATACTGTATACTTATGGTTTGTTTTGGCAAAAAATGACATTACTTAATTTGACACTAATTAATATCAAGAATTACATTGATTTAACGGAAAATTGTCAATCAAATTATGTTCAATGGCATTTACAATGCAATATTTATTATAATTTAGTGATTTTTTTATTGTATATAGAAATAATTGTATATTTCAATTTCCTATTGTATGTATTTTATAGATGTAGAGTATAAATTATTTATGGAAATCAATTTATGAAACAAATTCAATGTACTTTGCAAATACACTTGGTTTTGCATTCACATTGGCTGTTAACAGGGCACCTCTGTGTTGTTTTTTATGAGAATTTTTTGTTTATAATTTGGTTTAACAGAGGATGATATACAATACATTATATATATATATATATATATATAAAACAAAACAGAAAAGAAATATGCCCGCGGTCGGTTTTACCCGTATCATACATGGTACCAGCAGCATGGCAATATTAATGCCATGAATGTATGCAAAACAGAAAAACAGTTGCTGTCAGCACTAACAATAATATACTGCAAATTTGTGTTCAGCAAATAAAACAAAGGGGATTTTGTCATTATTTGATCAAAGCATTTAAGCCTGCAGCCAAGCATCAAGGGACCCCATTTTTCTGCAGGTCCCTACACTAGTATATATGCCCAGCACATCATTACATTGCAGTTAAATGTACTCACCTCCTAGATATGGTACAGAGTGACACATCTATACAGGGCTGGCTGTTAGCCACACCCAACTGATGCTGCGCTGTAGGCTTAAATGCTTTGATCAGTATATAATTCTTAGCGCTGATAGCAACTGTTTTTCTGTTTTGTATACATTTATGGCATTAATACTGCTTTTTTCTGTTTTATAATAAATATATATATATATATATATATATATATATATACTAGCTGAAGTATCCGGGAAGTAGGACCTGTAATGGTGTAAAGCCAACTTCGGAGATAGAAGCATTCTAAATTTGTAGGATGTACAGTTTAAACACAGCCAAGAGCTTCTGTTGCTCTGATACCAGAATGACCATCTACAGTGACTCCCTGTTTTCTGCACAGAAAAACTTTGGGAGAAGCATTCCATGTGTAATATTTTGGCAGCTCACAGTACAGCAGGGTCCTTGCAAAGTCATCATTTTTTGACACAGTTTGAAGAAAGAAGTAAATGTTGTTGCATAATTTGGTCTAGTCAGAGAGCTGAGAATGCTGGCAAAGCCTGCTAAAGCTCTCTTCGATAATAAACATTAAGATCATGACAAAACATGACAACACAAAACGCTTGCTCCGAGGCCCTACCCATATGCTGTGAGGCCCCACAATGAGCGTCCAGCAAAAATTGTGGTTTTAAATTAATTAAAAATTAACAGTAATTAATTTAAATTTCAAGTTTTTTTAGTTGCCTCCGCCATGTTTTAATACGCTCGTATGTAATATGTGACGATCTTCACTTGTAAACTGTGGATTTGTATAGAAAGACAGAAGTACAGAAGGACAAATTTTTGCTTTGATATAGTAGAGAAGATAGAAAAGAAAAAATAGTAGATAAGCTAAATCCTTTTGTAATTCCATACCTGACCTGTTGAGGGCGAAATGCTAAACAAAAATTGTGTTTTTTCATTAATTAAAAATTAACAGTAATTAATTTCGATTTCAAATTTTTATAGTTGCCTCTGCCGTGTTTTAATATAAAATTTCACGATCGTGGCTTGTAAACTGTGGATTTGTATAGAAAGACAGAAGGACAACTTTTTACTTTTATATAGTAGATATATATACTATGTTATATGTAAAGTATATACTATATATACATAGTATAATATAAAGTCCCTTGTCGGCATGTGTCTGTATGTTTGGGCTAATCTTGAGTAAAACTGGACGAATTTTGATGCAGGTCTCACTATTTTATAGAGCATTTGTGAAGGAAAGTTTACGTGTATGAAACAGTAATGTATGACAAAAGGGAACTGAGCAGTGATGATTTTAGTGAACCAAGGGCCTGATTCATTACAGATCGCAACTGTGAATGCAATAGCGATTACGCATGCTGTTCAACTGCGATAGTATGCTAATTCATTGCGATCGCTTTGCCGCCACAGCATTACATAAGGATGCCCACTTTGCCTTACACATATCCGTAGTGTTTAGCAAGACTGCGAAAACATCAAGTACCATCACAGCCTCACGCACACTTGGACAAGCTCTGACATGCAATGCACAATGCAGGAGCAGGGCTTAAGGTAAGTACTGTGTGTTTCTTTTTGTGTAAGGGGCACTACTAATGGGGGCACTGCTGTTGACGGCATTACTACTGGGGCATTACTACTGTGGGAACTACTACTGGGGGCAATACTACTGGGTACACTACTACTGCGGGCATCACTACTGGGGGCATTACTACTGGGGCACTACTACAGGGGGTATTACTACTGGGGGCACTACTACTGAGGGCATTACTACTGGGGCACTACTACTGTGGGCACTGCTAATGGGGGCATTGCATAGGGGGCACTGCATAAGGGGTACCACTCCTGGGGGCACTGCATAAGGGGTACTGCATAAGGGGCACCACTACTGTGGGCTCTGCATAAGGGGCACTATTAATGGGGGCACTGCATAAGGGACACCTCTACTGTGGACACTGCATAAGGGGTATTACTGCTATTGGCTTTATGTGTAAGGGAGTCTACTATTGTTGGCATTGTATAAGGGGCAGTACTACTGTGGGCATTATGTCTATTAGGGGCACTACTGCTGTGGGAGTTGTGTATAAGGGGCACTAATATTGGCATTGTGTAAAAGGGGCCATACTACTATGTGGTGTAAGCTGAATCAGGGGCACTATATGCGGTGTAATGTGAATAAGATTGTGCTACTGTGAGGCATGATTTGAATTGGGGATACGATTGTGTGACTTTCCGCCTCCTTCGCCTGTTTCAAGGTGAAAACTTTCCATGCGCGTCTCCGCTTTTCGCCCTATACAATTCCTAAACACGTGAAAACGAAAAGCTGCGAATGCGGAGCAGGCGGAAAGTATTGTCAGAGTTGGGGAAATCAGTTTGTACCCCAAAAAAAGATGCAGTAACATAGGGAATCAATGTAGATGTGTACTAATAGCCCTAATAGTGTTTGGGGTACTTAAGTAGTTTAAATAGCTTCTTATTAGCTTCTTTGCAAAAGTGGTGAAGAATGGCATAAAACAGTATTTTTTGGTGAAAATTAGTGGTCCTATCAAATTTGGGGTCTTGAAATTGGGTGCTAGCATATTTTTATGTCTGTAAAGTGAACTTTTAAAAAAACTTGATAAACCACCCTCATACATCCACCTGCAATCCCAAAATCACTTGGCTTCTCCTTACAGCACCCCAATAAGTCTATTTTGCTAGTTTTTATAGTTGTCCACCCACTTTTTACTTTTTCGTCCCCAAAACAAAAGTACTTTTTGGGGTGTTCTGAGGTAATTGTTTTAATTATTTTTGTTGATTTGTCCTTTGGGGGGCTGTACCTAGGGTTCTGAGTAATTTCCCCATGCTGCACCCCAAATTAACGATTTTGCACTTTTTTCCACCTGCTATTCATAGGAGATACTTTTCCGTCTATTACAATGCATTGACTTTCCGCTTACGCAAAATCGTCCTGGAGATAAATATGGAGATACTTTGAAAACAGGTGGAAAGTCCGAATCCACAGAAACTTTTCTCCAAACTGCATTTTTTGCCTCTAATTGAATCCGGCCCATAGATGCAGGGCCGTAGTTAGGGTAGTGCGGCCGGTGCCATCGCACAGTGCACCACAGGTCAGGGGGGCGCTGTTTGGGCCTGTCAAATTTCTGTTTATTATCATTCTCACTTGTAGTGTCCTCTTATTTCATCCCCGGCATCTCCTGGACTCTCCTATCTCTTCCCTGGCCCTTCCCCATGAAGCCATGGCCCTTTTTTGGGTGCATTATGTCCCTTTGAAAAATGAGTAGGACGCCAATGCTCTTTCTGGCACAGGGCACCAAAAAGTCTAGTTACGGCTCTGCATAGATGTGTACTGTAAATTATGAGATTTCATATTGGAATACCCACATAGGGTCCCTCATCCCCAAATAGTTTTCTGGCAACTGGGTAATAGATTTCACGCAGCTGGCTCCACTACCCTGTTGCTTCAGTTACAGATTTTGGTGTGCACCTCCGCCCTCATGGCTCTCCTCAGCAATTGCCACTGGCTGCACACAGCACTCCTTTTATCAACTCCTGTGTGTGCACCCAGCCCCTTCCTACCAGTGGCGTGAGTCTCTTCTAGAAATTTCCACAGGCTGCAGTTTAACATTGGACACCAACAGCCAAAGTATCGCTAGAGCTGCATGTTTGTCATACAGTCCAGGTCCTGAAAGCAAAGACTGCTGAGATTTGTAGTTCTAGAAAATACTACCTGAGCATGGTTCCTCATAATTCACATACCAAACAAACACCAACCAAATAACTAAATTACATTACATACATGTTTTTCTCTCTTCTCTATTTATAAATTTAACAGCACTATTAACCTTTACATTACAAATATTTATCCCACTAGTAATAATGAGGATTCCACAAGCATATGTATAGATGCATGTAACGTGTCATAAGCCAATATCCACATTTAGTTCCGTGTATGTAATACAGATGTAATTACGTCTGACACACGTTCAACTCTGAATTGTCCCTTATGTGTGCAATGGCAAACAACTTATCAACAGTACTATTGTACTACTTCTGATTATTAACTTATACTAATTTAATTGTATGCATTTGCTTTAATAAATTGTTATTTTTAGTAAACATGTGCTTAGTAATCTTACTCATAGCAACAAATAGAGCTACTGATTATTATTGCTGTCTAATGACAGATATGCTGTACATGCAATTTCCCATTTCAACAATCAAAATGGGAAGTAGACATTGGTTTTGTTACAGACTTAGGGGCCTATGTATCAAATTTGGGAGAGAGATAAAATTGTGAGAGCAAAGTAGTAACCAATCTGCTTCCAATTTACATGTTGCAGGCTGTGTTTTAAAATGATAGTTAGGAGCTGATTGGTTGGCAATATATTTGTTAAATTTTTAGCCCTCTCCCAGCTTTGATACATAGACCCATAAGTATGGGCTTATATTTTTGGTCCTGCTTGCTATTCACCACTATAAACATGTAAAGAAATAGGAAAACTGAACTGTATATGTTACATAGAGTTTGACTAACTTCTGTAAGACAGATTTAGAGGATGCTCTTTTATACTTTAAATTGTCTGGTGTGGTGCACTTGTAGGGTGTTGGGTACGATATCCTGGTTATGACTTTCCCGACTGTCAACTGCTGATAAATTTTAGTGAGTATTTTAACCCTAACCTTAACCCTCCCCTCCCGCAGCTTAATCCTAACCATCCTCTGTGGCAACCTTACCCTAATCATCCCATTCATCAGCCTAAACCTATCCACCCCCCTAGTGCCTAACACTAACCTTACCCCTTACCCTACACCTGACCCTAAAACTAAGCCGATATTCATTGGGATTTTGACCATCGGGATTCTACTGCCAAAATTGTGACTGTCAGGGTGGTCACCACTGGGATTCTAACTACATACCATTGCAGGTACTGTACATTATGAATGTCATAAAAACATATAAAAGATTATGTATCCAAAACACATATAAAACTCCCGGGAGTGGGGATATCAAAATAGCATATGTATGTAAAAAAACAAGATATTCAATGTGTCACAGACACTCAATCAAAAATGTGCAACAAACAATTCTCTCATAAATCTCAGCTAGTATAAATGTAACTAGCTTAATTCATCTGCATCACTTTTGTAATAATCACAAGAAGCTTGATATGATGGTAAATGGACAATCCCTTTGAGTATATAAAAGTCCAGTATGCTCACAACAAATGTAACAGTGTTTAAGAGAAACAATGTGGCCCAGTGTAACTAAATGGCTTCCAGTGATCCACAGTGAACTTGATATTATGTTCTCAATGAGAAATAATTGTATGGAGCATGGACCTCTCAATTATCCACAGTACTCCTCCACGATGATGCCGCTCCAGCGGCTCCCGCAGAATGCTGTCTCCGGTAATGATGTGCTGCGTCTCAGCGCAGTGGCCCGCTGTCCCTCTCCGTGAGCACTGTAGACGCAGCCCTCCGAGTCTCTCACTCCCAGGAGGCTGCGCGGATCACATGGGGTGCCAGCTGGCGTGAAATTTGGAGAAGCTTGGGTATCCAAACCCCAGGAGGTATACAGCGGAGTGTTGTATGTTGGGCTCTATATTTTTCAATCTTTTATATATTTTTATGACATTCTATTAAAGAATTAAAGAATACCTCCTAGTGTGTGTTAATTAAGCGCCGCCCACTCCTTTGTATATAATATATTTCTGTTGAAAGTTTTCTGGCAAGACTTTCTGTGGGTGCGCAGCAATTCACACCAATAGGAGAGATAGCAGCATACCAAAACTGGCGCTTGGGTTATTTTGTCTGATTGTACATTATGACATTTTATAGGGGAATGTCCAATAGCGAAAAGCTTTTGGTTGATGTGGCTTGTTGTATTGCTAAGTGGTGTTTCGATCTCTTTGCTCACTCCACAAGACTTTATTTAGTCTGACTTTAAGGATGAAAACAGACAAGTGGTGGTGACAATATTTACTTAATCTATTTACTTTGACCAATATTACTATAGCTAGGTCATGGTTGGCTAAGGAAGGTCTTTGCTTACAAATTGGATAAGGCTAGTAAATGAAACTACGGTATAAGTCACAAACATTCTAGTTATGCTATTGGACAGTGTGATCCTGATGCTGCTTATATTATTTTGAGTGGGGATCTATAAATCTCTGTTTAACTTTTATAATGTGTCTTTTTTTATTATTATTATTATTATTATTATTATTATACAAGTGTATGTATTTATATGTATTGCGTTTACAACAACTTAATATAATTTTCTCTACCATTATAGTACTAATTGTTTAAACAGTATTCTCATGGTATAAATGACATTCAATTACAATGTGTTTACAAGTACTATTTGTCCTTAATACCTAACAAGGTTATCGAATGTTACTATCATTCTAATTGTTTTGAGATTTTTTATTCACTTTGCTTTGTTTCGTTAATTTGTGCGTCAAGAATAGGTTAATTGAAAGCTGTTTGTATTTTCCATTGGAAAAAAAATAAAAATTTGATTAAAAGAAAAGTGAATATTTATACCACTTAAGATGCTGCAGATCTTAGTAGATGGAATTATTTTTCATTACTAAAGAAGGCCACGAGATGTGGATATTTTTCTATATAATAATCAAGATTGGCATGTCTACCCCTCCCTAATGCTAAGAAATCTCACCGTGGTTGCAAAATAGAAGGGAGTCACGGCCAGGGTAATTGTAGTGGAGGTAAGCAGAGGTGACCCAGCATACACCAAGTACCATAACAAAACAATCAAAGTCTGCAAGGAACATGATTTTAGGAGGCAATGTATAAAATATAAAATCTTTTGAGAAACTATGTAACAATCAGTAAAATAAAGAAATCAAGAATTTTGCCATTGGAATTATTTGAGGAATAAAGACAGTGGTAATTTAAAACACATTTATATACAAGGGTAATCCAGAAAGTAAAGACTATTTGTCTGTAAAAAAAACAAAACAAAACAAAAAAAATCAGAATACAATTTTTTGTTATATTTTTTAAAAAAGCGCATCTTTGTCTATTTCCCCACATAAACATCTCCTTCTTTAAAGGATTTATCATATCTGTTCACGAGCTTTAGAATCCCTGTGTTGTACTTGGCTGCCTCCAGTTCATTGATCCAGTTGATGACTGCCAGCTTGCTCATCATCACTTCAAAAACATTTTCCATCCATGAACAAGGTCTGGGCGGATGATCAAAAAAACCTCCCACCCAAAAATGTGACAAGTGATGGGTGTCTTGGTCAATCTACATCATACATCATGTTCATCCATTATTGAACATTTCACAGCACTTTCTCACATCACTATACACCTGCTTCAATTGATGATAAATTTTGGCAGTTCTCACTTTCTGCACATTCAAGAATTGATTAACACTCCACACATCACAGTCGGAGGGATTTTGTATAGTAGGGTTCATTTTAACAATGCACAACATTGCCAAAAAAACCATAACAACACACCACTCACAGATCACTTAGGTTAGGGAAACTGCCCAACCATAAATTGGAAAAGGTAAATGACCTGTGCAAATGGTCTTTTCTTTCTGGATTTATCTGGAGTGCTTTTGGAGTTTTGCCCTATTTATTGTGTATTTTGCTTGTATTGGGCAAGACTGGGTACTGTTTGAGCAGCCTTTTCCCCTGTCTGTGGCTTGATTACTCCTTTCTTGTTCTTGTTTACTTTCTGGATTACCCATGTAAATGTAATTTATAATGGTATACTGAGGGGAAGAACTGATAATATTCTCAATTAAAAAAACAGAGGACATTTGGGCAATAAATATGTATTATAGCCCCCTGATAAGATTCAAAGTAATCTGGAAATGGACAGGACAAAATCCTTTAGTAGGATCACACTGATACGGGTCCAATAATTAAATGTTCTTATGTAAAAGGTGGTTAACATCATGTAGTATTAGAATTAACAAACGCCCCAGAATATTAGTAAACAGGGGAGATTCTAAAGCCTATAAAGTAGGCACTACAGGAGTATGACATGGAAGTTGCAATATTATGTAATAGGTAAGAAGAACCAAAATTTGTAGGTAATATAGAGATAAATGAAGATTAGAGAAATCCAAGTGTGTTATGTGTTTGTTAATAGTAAATACATATGTTCTCATATTTTCAGTTTTCCTTATGATCCTCATCTTCATCCCTCAAAATCCAAGTTTAATTGTAAGTTTAGGATTAAATATAACATGATGACTTTCAGTATATTGTTTAATTTACCAGGAGCAGAGGGGGAGTGTAAGGCATAACCGTGAAACACGACACTACACTTTTAAAATTGTAATGGTGACAGTCAAAATAATGTAAATAAAGGTAATGCTTTAAAAAACAAATGAGGCAGTTTAATCATTTTGATATTTTAACCTTTTGTGGTCAGTAAAGGCACTCACATAGCAGTAGTAGGGGATACACAGTTATTCTACTCAGAAAATGTTGTTTTAAAAGGTCTAATGTTTATAAAGGTTCCATAGGGTGGACTTTGCATATAACACTAAACTAAAATGGTAACTCTCCCTGCAGATGGGCTGTTTCTGCATTTGGAGCAAAGCAAAATACAAACTAACAAACAAAAAAACAAGTAAGTTTGCACCTTGGTAAAACCATGTTGCATTGCAGATGGGGAAGATTTAAAATGTTTTATGCTAGCCTACCAACTTTCATCCAACCATCAAACTTTTATGCACATTTAAAACAGTGCTACATACACCTAACCAACTTTTTTACTATCCAACCAGTCAACATTTTCAGCAGACCAGCCAACTTCTCTCCAATTTTGATGTCACAGAAGTAGGCGGACACTGTCTGCCTACTTCTGCATGTTTTAGATAAATAAATAGTGGTAAAAAATAGAATGTCTGTATGTATAGTTATTTATTACTTTAAAATGAATGGCATTGTTAAAAATCTAAATAAATAAATAAAAATGTGTGTTGGTCCTCCCCAGTCTGTAACCACCCCAATTTGTAAACAGCATTGGTGCTTTCAGCCCAGCGCTGGTTACCCCAAAATCAGGGTGAAAACAACATGTGGTCCTCCTTCATTTACAGCACAGTATACAACACTGGGCATTGTCAGCCTTGGTTGCTAGAACCATAGAGGAGTACCAGGAGTATGGTATCTCACACCATGATTCCAGGCCAGTTGGCACCAGAGCTGGCTTTCCCAGAGGAGTGGGGCCTGCAAAAATGGGAATGCCCTCCAATTGCACCAGGGCTCTTCCCCATACCCCATGGTGGTGGGTACAGGGCAGAGATGTGCAGTCAGAGTAGGCAGAACCTTCCATGTCATACTCCCTGTCAGACTGCAGGCACAAACACAAACTCCAAGTTTACTTTCACTAAATATTTTATTTTATAGATACCTATTCTCATCCTGAAGGAGTCCACTTAACTGCTTACTGCTACTCCGGTCATTGCTGTGGTCTATTCCCCGCATCTCAGCTGGCTCCAGGAGACAGCTTTGTTTTGAATCCAAGAAGGCCAAAGTGAAACTGCCCTATCCATATAAAGCAGTTTTACATCAGCCATCTTGGATTCAAAAAGAGGATTCCTTAGTCCTGGAGCCAGCAGAGATGCAGGGAAAAGAAAGAAGTAACCAGGGATCCTTAAAGAAGGTGAGTAGTACTCTCCCTCCATCCCTGTAGCTGAGACTGATTCGGGGAAAGGGGGAATGGTTGTGGGTGATTGGGGAGGGGGAAGTGTGCACAGTACAGGGAAAACTTCCCCACTACACTGAAATGATTATTGTCCAACTAGTTGGGAGAAATCAAATTTTACATTTCTCCTGCTAGTTTCAATGACCATTTTTATCCGCTCACCATTGTATGGGAGCAAGCGATAGATTATATATATATTGCATGCAGGAAAAATACTGGCTGCTTTTGCATGTAGCCCACAAATACTGAACGGTTTTATTTTGCATTGCACTTAAGATTGGTTTGGACATGTCCCTCTGAAATCTAATTCTGGCCATACACCAGAACAATATCATTCCAACCAGCCAACTAATTGGCACATTTGGAACCATAATCTGCTGGCGTGTGACAGCTACCGATATTCAATCATTTGCTCCCACACAATGGAAACCGGATGAATATATATACAGTCAGGTGCATAAATATTGGGACATTGACAGAATTTTCACCATCACAATGGCTTTGAAATGAAACAAACAAGATGTGCTTTAACTGCAGACTTTCAGATTTAATTTGAGGGTAATTACATCCAAATCAGGTGAACAGTGTAGGAATTACAATGGTTTCTATATGTGCCTCCCACTTTTTAAGGGGCCAAAAGTAATGGGACAAACTAAACAATCCAAAATCTAACTTTCACTTTTTAATACTTTGTTGCAAATCCTTTGCAGGCAATTACAGCCTGAAGTCTGGAACGCATAGACATCACCAGACGCTGGGTTTCATCCCTGGTGATGCTCTGCCAGGCCTCTACTTAAAATGTCTTCAGTTCCTGCTTGTTCTTGGGGCATTTTCCCTTCAGTTTTGTCTTCATCAAGTGAAATACATGCTCAATCGGATTCAGGTCAGGGGATTGACTTGGCCATTGCATAACATTCCACTTTTTAGCCTTAAAAAACTCTTTGGTTGCTTTTGCAGTATGCTTCGGGTCATTGTCCATCTGCACTGTGAAGCGCTGTCCAATGAGTTCCGAAGCATTTGACTGAATATGAGCATATAATATTGCCCGAAACACTTCAGAATTCATTCTGCTGCTTTTGTCAGCAGTCACATCATCAATAAATACAAGGGAACCAGTTCCATTGGCAGCCATACATGCCCACGCCATGACACTACCACCACCATGCTTCACTGATGAGGTGGTATGTTTTGGATCATGAGCAGTTCCTTTCCTTCTCCATACTCTTCTCTTCCCATCACTCTGGTACAAGTTGATCTTTGTCTCATCTGTCCATAGGATGTTGTTCCAGAACTGTAATGGCTTTTTTAGATGTTGTTTGGCAAACTCTAATCTGGTCTTCCTGTTTTTGTGGCTCACCAATGGTTTACATCTTGTGGTGAACCCTCTATATTCACTCTTGTGAAGTCTTCTCTTGATTGTTGACTTTGACACATATACACCTACCTCCTGGAGAGTGTTCTTGATTTGGCCAACTGTTGTGAAATGGTTTTTCTTCACCAGGGAAATAATTCTTCTGTCATCCACCACAGTTCTTTTCCATGGTCTTCCGAGTCTTTTGGTGTTGCTGAGCTCTCCAGTGCGTTCTTTCTTTTTAAGAATGTTCCAAACAGTTGATTTGGCCACACCTAATGTTTTTGCTATCTCTCTGATGGGTTTGTTTTCATTTTTCAGCCTAATGATGGCTTGCTTCACTGATAGTGACAGCTCTTTGGATCTCATATTGAGAGTCGACAGCAACTGATTCCAAATGCAAATATCACACCTAGAATCAACTCCAGACCTTTTACCTGCTTAATTGATAATGAAATAATGAGGAAATAACCCACACCTGTGATGAAATAGCTTTGAGTTGATAGTCCAATTACTTTTGGCCCCTTAAAAAGTGGGAGGCACATATAGAAACCGTTGTAATTCCTACACCGTTCACCCGATTTGGATGTAATTACCCTCAAATTAAATCTGAAAGTCTGAAGTTAAAGCACATCTTGTTTGTTTCATTTCAAAGCCATTGTGGTGGTGAATAGAGGCCAAAATATGAAAATTCTGTCAATCTCTCAATATTTATGCACCTGACTGTATATATATATATATATATATATATATATATATATATTTATATACTGTATATTTTATTGTTCACCTTGATGTGTAACATGGTTTGTTGCACATACAAGGTCACTTAGTTTTTTCGCTTTGCTCCCAACTCAGAATCATCCCCAGAGTGTATACAGAAAGGAATAAAATGACGTGGCATAAAATGGTTTGAAATAAATCTATAGTGTATACTCATGTTTCTTTCTTTCTTCTCAAGTCACAAAGAATCCGATTCCCTAATCTCTCCTCACTGATACATGGTTCTGTTATAACTTTAGGTTAGCTTTCCACATTTTGATACATCAAAGGAAGATAAATTAAATAATTAAATGTGTGTGTGACAGTGAGTGTGTGTGTTTATGAGTGTGTGTGACAGTGAGTGTGTGTGTATGAGTGTGTGTGACAGTGAGTGTGTGTGACAGTGAGTGTGTGTGTATGAGTGTGTGTGACAGTGAGTGTGTGTGTATGAGTGTGTGTGTATGAGTGTGTGTGTATTAGTGTGTGTGCATGTGACAGTGAGTGTGTGTGTTCATGTGTGTGTGTGTATGAGTGTGTGTGACAGTGAGTGTGTGTGTGTATGAGTGTGTGTGTATGAGTGTGTGTGTATTAGTGTGTGTGCGCGTGTGTATGTGACTGATCAGGTTTTTTTGTCACTTTTTCTGACTGTAAATTATGTACCAAAAATGCATCAGATAATCACATCTTGCTATAACTTGTTTTTAATCATTTCAGCTCAATGTAATTGCTGTGTAGGTGGCCATATCACGCTCCATATAAAATACATATTTTGAATGTGTTGACATTTATGAAGTTTTATAAGAAGAAACATGTATATTTAATTTCAATGTGATGAAATTGCTTCTGTGGAAGAATGGATTGATTAATGTCTTAGTTCGGAGAAAAGGGTAACTAGTAAGTATACTATTTAATATACCGTGAATATGTACTGCAAGAAGGTATATAAATGTCAGTGTTGCTACAAAAAGACTATTCACTGCATAACCTTTTCTGCTTTAATATAGATGGCCAAATAGTAATACAGAGCTCAATTAACCTATACAGATTCTGTATTTTGAACCATCTGTAGGATCTATTTTCTGAAATGCTTTGGACTTCTTACGGATTAGATGTTTTTAATGATTCAAAACACCAATTACATTTCCTTACAGTGGCCCTGACAATCTATTCTAAGAGGTATATTTATTAAAAGGAAATTAACCCTAGATCCGGCTGGTGATTTCATCGTAGATAGGTTCTCCCTACTTAACAAGCACTCCAGCTGATGATTTGATATTTCTTGATTATCAATAGTATGGATTTTGTTGGATCAAGAAAAAAGAAGATCTAAGTATATATTTAATTATTACACTGCATTATAAAATAAACAAATGGGGAACAATTATTTTCTATAAATATATTATGTTGTTTATACTGTATATGTGTTCTGTTATTATCCTTTGCCTGGTACCATTTGTGTTATTGCCTTAGTGTATTCCTGGACATTGTTCTATTAATTCACAATGCATTATGTGTTATCTATTCCTAGACATTGTTCATTGCTAATCAGCCTGCTTCATGTCATGCCAGAGGGTTGGTTTGGGCTGGAATTGGTGTGGGAGGCTGAAGAGGAGACTTGGGAGTTGTTAATAAATCTGGGTGGCTTGAGCCAGGACTTCTTCATATATTGCTGTGAGGAGGTAAAGGAGCTGCAGGTGATGGGCCTGAAGGCGAGAACAAGAATGGAATGTCTTTATTAAACAGCAGGTTGGAATGAGAAGTGGAGATGATAATAATGAATGAATGAGCAGAATAGGATTGGGACTGATGATGCTTGATCGAGTGCTGGATCCGTTTGAGACCGATGTTGATGATTTGAAGAACTTGATGGATTTGAATCTGGTGTTGAAGAATTGATGAACTTGATCAGTTGGGACCGATGTTGAAGAATTGAAGAACTTAATTGATATGAGTCCGATATTAATGAATTGATTAACTTGATCGGTTGGGACCAATGATGATTAATTGAATTGAAGAGCTTAATTAATATGAGTCCAATGTTGGAAGCATCGGATGAGACTGATGGTTGGAGGTATCGGCTGAAACCGATAGTGGCTGTAAGAATAAGTCTCAGTGGTAAAAACGAGTGCAAGATGGTATAGGAGACTTGTTTACCAGATAGAGGAACTGAATATAATGGACTGGGACTGTTCAGATACAGAGTACCTGGGAGCTCAGCACTCTGCTGTAACTTCAGCAAGAAGTGATGTTGTACTGGCAACAGAGGTAAGTCACAAATGTAATTTATAGGAGAGGATCCCCAGGGATTCTGTGATCAACTGGTCTGGGAGCAGTTCTCTGAGGGGAGGAAGAGCATCAGGTTACAGAGTTCAACATGGCTGCACCCATACTTTGTTTAGGAGGGAACTCTCCCCTATATATTACATTTCCTGACTGGCCTCTGTTGCCAGTACAACGTTGCTTCTGCTGATATTACAGCTCTTTGCTGAGCTCCCAGGTACTCTGTATGTGAACAGTTCCAGTCCATGTGATTCCAGTTCCAAGTCTGGTTACAAGTCTCCATTCCATCTAACACTGCAGTCTGGTTTTACCACAGAGACTTGTTTCTATCTGCCTCCATCAGTCCTAGCTGATATCTCCAAACATCAGTCCTATCCGATATCTACAAATACTGGTTCTATTTGATAACCTCAAATATCAGTCTCAAGCCGATCAAGTTCTTCAATTCATCATCATCGGTCTCAAACTAATCAAGTTCTTCAATTCATCAACATCGGTCTCAAACCGATCAAGTTCTTCAATTCATCAACATCGGTCCCAAACCGATCAAGTTCTTTGATTCATCAACATCGGTCTCAAACCGATCAAGTTCCTCAATTCATCAACATCAATCTCAAACCAATCAAGTTCTTTAATTCATCAACATCAGTCACAAACCAATCAAGTTCTTCAATTCATCAACAAAAGTCTCAAACCAATCAAGCTCTTCAATTCATAAACATTGGTCTCAAGCCGATCAAGTTCTTCAATTCATCAACATCGGTCTCAAACCGATCAACTTATGTTGCTTGTGAATGTTTATTGTCTTTCTATGTATTGTTTGCTCTATTTTTCTAGTTGCCAGTTTTGTCTTTCATTCTGTCACATGGGTGGGGATGGCCTTGCCTACCCCACATGTCACCTATTTTGCTGGTTGGGTTTCTTTATCCCATTATTCTTTTCTCCCCTTTCCTATTTATTGGCCTTTCTTATCCTTCTGGAAACTACAGTACTTTCTTATTACAGGTTGCAAATGTTGATTTTCCTGTGTTCACTGAATATAGAAAATGATAAAATTTTTCATTCTCAATGTTAAAGGGCTGATATCCCCACTTAAATGGCTCTTATCACTGAAAACATTTCATGCCCATAAGGCTGATGTTGTAGCCCTCCAGGAAACTAATTTCTTGGCTACTGGCCACCATCTCTTTAAACACCACAGATACCTGGTTGGTACATAGCTAATGAACCTTTTAAATTAAATGGGGTAGCTTTTTTACTTCATGCCTCCCGCACTTTTACTCTGTCTCACAAAGTGGCAGATAATAACGATAGATACCTTATTTTAGTGGGATCTTTAAATGACCACTTGGTGACTCTATTTATTGTTTGTGCTCTTAACTCCAGGCAGATTCCCTTTGTTCGCGTAGTGTGTGAGGAAATAAAAAAAATCAAGAAGGACTACCTGCAAATTTTTGGATTATTTTTCCTGGCCCATGATCCCCACCAGGATACTGTATGTCAGGTGTGGGTCTCTCCACTCAGGATTTGGGTTCTGCAGTTGCTTTTAGAAAGCTGTTTTCTGAATTTGGTCTCTACAATGTTCGGTGTGCAGCATTTCCTCAGAAGATAGACTATACCTTTTTCTCCAGTGTTCATAATACCAACTCCAGTATGATCTCATTCTTTCTGATAAATAGGTGCTTTATCTTTCCCACAGCGTTAAGATTTTACCTATAACTTGGTGTGACCACACTCATTTGCTCTGGGTTAGGAGTCTCTCTCCCTTTGGTCCCCAGTTAGACATTGGCAGTTTTTTACAGACTATCTTCTCGGGTTACTTGAGGCAGTCAGGTCTTGTCTGCCTCTCTACTTCAGTATACTGCTACTAATTACCCTCTGACATATCCATGTTTAATTATTGGTGTGCTTTCTGTGGTACTGTCATCCAACAAGGAGCTCATATTAAACAACAAAACCTTAGAATGTAAATAGATCTTCAGCTTTCAACCCTAGAATCACAGAATAAACAGCAACCCTCCAAAACCTTAAAACCTTAAAAAAGTCAGCTCTCATTAGGTCTCCACTTCAAAAAATCTTTATTAGATTTCACCATAAGTGTTACATGGCTGGCAACAAGGCAAGTAGATTATTAGCTAATGCATTTTAAGGCCAGCATACTCATACCAGAATTAAATGCTTATTTGATTCTCAAAGTAAGAAAACTATCAACCCTCTTGATATTGCAAATGTTTTTGCTGAATATTATGCTGGCCTCTATATTTTGCCATCTGACAATTCAATACCCCAGCAACCATTACTTCTTATTAGTGGACTAGATTTGCCATCTTTAAATGCTGATGATTCAACTACACTTAATGCCCCATAGTCTTTGAATGAGGTATAAAGTGTTATCAAACATCCTCCTATAGGTAAGGCCCAGGCCCTGGTAGTTTTATTAATCATTTTTATGAACTTTTTTGTGCTGATTTGGCTCCTCTCCTTGATTTGTTTAATGAGGCAATGACATTAGTTTGTTTTCCCATTGCACTGTTGGAAGAAATCCACATTGGAAAATTAACTGAACCTTGTCAATTTGTGCACCGACGAGATAATCCCCCCTTTTATCCACTTCTACTTTATATTCCTCACCATTGGGGGATAGTCTCTATAGGCTGCCTAAATTCTAAACCATCACACTATGTTATCCATTAGAGAGCACAGACTCTCTGATTTTGAAAGAGCTTTTGAACATAAATCAGAACATATAGAATTACTAGACGAGAATCTAGAAGAAATAATTAAAAAATTAGAAAATACATTATTAAAAGAATGTAAAATATGGTGGGGGTGGCAACACTGGAAAAATATTTAATCCAAAAAATAGTCCCAAGTAGACCTAAAATCAATAAAACTTGTTCTTTTAATTCAGCAAGCAAGGAATTTAAAAAAGAATGGGAACTAATTACGACTACATGCTCCCTTGCACTTATGGATTTGATTGTAAAAGAAAGACGTAAATATAAATTGGGGAGGATATTTTCATTAACAGAACATTAGTGGCTATGTTCTCCCACCTAAAGGAACATAAATAATTAGAAAAGGACATTGAATTCAAATTGGAAAAAACACAAAAATTACTAATGGAGAAAAAAAGTGAAAAAATGTAATAGGGATAAATTAGATATAATTTAAATATAAACAAGATCACTTAAATAGACAAAATTTTTTTATGAAATAGATAACTACATTTAGAGACACCATACATATTAAAAAAAACATTTGAGAGAAGAAACACCTTACGCCAAAGAAATTTAAATTAATCTTCTTATATCCCCCCTGCTAGACATTTTATTCCCTTCAGCTCAAGAAAAAACTTCAGAAAAGATCGGAACAGAAACGAAAGAATAGATCCATCTGAATTAAATACACCTGAATGGAGCGTTATTTCCTGAAGGAATACCATAAAAAACAGATATCCACTAGAGAGGGAATCTCTATTTCACAATAATCGCTTTTCACCTTTAAGGGATGGAAGCAAAGTATACCATTTTTTTAGGGGAGGAGTTTTCTCTAATCAGATACAGATAAAGAGTCATAGAGGGAAGAAGGGGGAGCTGTAGAAAATCCATAAAAAAACCTTGGGCTAAGAGAAACAGAAAGAAAAGGAAAAAAGGTGCCAGCATCAAACCTGTATCCTTAAATGGAACAGAGATGATTAGGACCAAAGCAAAAATGTTCAATCTGAGTTCCCACACATTGTCGCCAAGCGAAACTTTACTATTGGAGAAAGGTTTAAAATATGCCCCCTTTAATTATATCAATCCCTTTGAGATCTATTTAGACACTCAATGATTTATTTGCAAATTATCAATAAAAACGATTTTTGCCAATCAAGCAGAGAAGGAGGTCTGTGGATTGGAAAAGACTTCTGCTACCCCTTTCCATCCTAAATCTGTTTTCTTTCCCAAACAGATACAGCACAATGACCCTTCATAGACACTTTGGCTTTATGGTACAAGAAGATTTGGAAAAATTTGCAAGAAAAGTAAAAACCAACATAATCTCACATACAAGGAAAGATTTTCAACAGAAAACAGAGTTAATAATTCATCCAGCAGATAAGGGGGGGTATTGTATGAATGGATAAGGATAATTATAGAAAAGGGTACTAAGACAACTTAGTGACCTCTCCACCTATAGGAAACTAAGAGGTGACCCTACAGAGAGTACTCATTCCAAACTAAAAGTTTGAGAAATATGAGAAGAAAACAACTATCTCAACTAAGGAAGCAAAGTTCTACTCCCGAAAATCCATAAGAGTCTTATAGACCCCCCCAGGAAGACCGATCATATCAGGAGTAGACTCTATCTCATCAAACTTTGTCACAGTTCATTGACTATATTTTGCAACCTTTAGTACTATCCAATAAATATCACCTTAGGGACACAAAAGATTTCTAGTTTCACTAACATGGGAAGATGATTTTTTATTAGTGACCACGAATGTGAGTTCACTCTATATGATAATCAGTCATAAATTACGCTTGGAGGCTGTACGTTATTTTTTAACTTGAGCCGATATTACTCAGGACCTCCAAGATCTGATAACAGAAGGTATCGAGTCTATTTTAAATAATATTTTTTTTATGTTTGGTGATGAATTTTTTTAAACAAAATACAGGTACAGGGATGGGCACCAAGTTTGCTCAAAGTTACAGTATGCAAATTTATTTATGGGGTTGTGGGAGATTGGGTCCATCTGGTCTAACAACCCCTTTTGAGTGAACTTGGTGTCTTATTTGCATTATATTGAAGATATATTCTTTTTCTGGAGAGGCAGCAGAGAAAGTTTACAAGATTTCTGTATGTTCTTATACAATAACAACAAGAACATAACACTTATGTTTGAAGTAGATAAGGAGACCATCAACTTATTTTACATCTCTATTTATATCCGTAATGGGAAGGTCCATGCAAAAAACTATACAAAGCCCACTGACTCTGGCACTGATATAGTGGCCTCCAGTTGCCATCATATAAACTGGCTTAATTTAATTCCCTGTAGGTCACCTTAAAAGATTGAAGCATTATTGCACAGAAGAAGGTATATTTCAAACATAAGCAGAGAAAATGACTAACAAATTTCTCTGCAGTGGTTATGATAAAGGAAGGGTTGAGAAATCTTTTTCAAAAGTTACCAGCTTAAACCGTAAGGATCTCCTAAATAATAAACAGAAAATTGAGAAGGATACCATATTTAAAAGGGCTTAAATGACTGAATACAATGAACAATACAGATCCATCAAAAAGATCATAAAGAAGCATTGGGGACTTCTTAAGAAAGATCCAATAATAGGAACCCTCGTTCCTGTGAGACCTATTCATATTTATAGAAGGGCCCCAAATTTGAGAAATAAGTTAGTTTCCTGTACTCTTCCATCAAAATCTACTGTATGATCACTTTAAAACATTTTTATAGGTGTGGAAATTGCATAGGATGTAAGCATATAAGAAATTAAGTTAATGGAAAACTTGATAATATTATGATTAACGAGAACAAGGTGGTAATAATAACAGACTTCATCACTTGTAACACCAAAAACGTAGTTTATGCCAATCAGATGCACCTGTGATTTAGTTTACATTGGGCTTACATCTAGGAAGTTGAAAGTCCACATCGGGGAACACATTAGAAACATTAAAAAAGGTTTAGATACTCATTCTTTGTCAGCATATTTTAAACTTAAACACAATTGTTTAATAACTGGAATTTCCAGTTTCTATGGAATCAAACATGCTAAGGGAAATTGGAGATGTAAAGATATTGCTTCAAACCTAGCTAGAGTAGAAATTAGCTTCATCTACCAGTATAAAACTCTTAGTCAACATGGTTTCAATGGAGACTTTGCACTTAAGTGGTTTCTATTAGGTGTAGATTTAGATCTAATGGGAAATGCATGGTTAGGGGTATGAACCCTAATATTTACCTATAAAATCATTTAACCATAATCAAAGTTTAAAATTATCTAAAGTCTTCTGCAAGGCCCTCCTCTCCTTTGAGTCAATATATTTTGTTAAAATGTATTATGTTTATTAATCTGTATACAAATGTTGATGTTGTCATAACAATAGTTTATGTATGTATAAATTCAGAACAGATTATATAGGTATAACAGGTATATACATCTAGGATTTCCAATGTTAATTTTGTTGTTAGGTATGAAGGATGGCTGTGAATATTGTGCAACAGTTCAACTTAGACCATAGAGCACTATTTGATATATTCCATTCGGATCAATGCCGTTTATAAGTTATTTCTGGATTTATACTAATCATACACTAACCAAAGCCTTGGAGGCATACCTTTACTGTTTAAGGTTAATGTGGATACATAGGGGGGGTGGGGGGGGGTTGGATCCTATTGACCATTCATAACTATGGACCTTATTCACTCCTTTATATATTGAACCACCCCACCATTTTTGTGAGTGGGGTATGCAATTGAAGAGTTTCCTCCCATTGACTATTTGATTGATCAAGTTGAGAGTTATATTACGAACATTGTACACATTTGTGTTGTTTTTATCTTTATATTTTTCATATCGGCTGAGTAAACATTAGTTAAGGATCTCCAAGACAGATTATACATCCTGTTCATCCAACATCTGGACGTTTCTTCATGTACATCAACACTAAAGGACATATCAGTAATATACTTGTGTATCTACCTTGTGCGCCATCTGTTGAGTCTTCTACCATTTTCTCGTTTGTCTGTTATATTTGTGAATGAATTGTGGTGATTTTCACATTGAAAAATTGACTGAACCTTGGCAGCTTGTGCGCCAACAAGATAATCCCCCCTTTTTTCACCTTCTAGTTAAAATATATGATGCTGTGTTAATCTGTATAGTATTTGAGATAATAGAAATAAATACATCAATCAGAACACTCACATATACATAAAAAACATTTAATCACAGATAATCTCTTAGATATGTACAAACCTGTATATACTTAAATTGTAATTATAAAATTACTTCACCATAGTGTATATATGTATGTGTGTGTGTGTATATATATATATATATATACATATATTCTAAAAATCAGATAGATCCAAAATTCTGAGTACATAAGACCTTCCATATCATATATCCGCCAGACCCAAAGCTGAAGCTGTTTTTAAAGTCCTTAATTTACTAATATATTCTGGCTCTTTTAGGATGTTGGGACTTTAGATTTTGTGTGAGATCACTTATGTATAGTGCCGGCAAAGGCTAATAAAGGTACTCAGGCTTACCCAGATAGTTAGTCCGAGTTGTGTATTTCCTCTCCGGATAGTGCTGTCTGCAGTCTGCTAGGTTGACTGTATTACAAGAGCTGACCAGGAGCATTGCTTGTATGGCTAATGGCCACCTGGTGACCAATGCCATTGTAACGTATATCCTGGTTAGTCACTGCTTATAGAAAGGTTATTTCAGATCATGGAACTTCACTTAGTGGACAAGTAATGGGATGACTGACGCGTTTTGCCCCAGTTGGACTTTATCAAAGAGTTTCTGCAGCAGATTGGTTAACTTAAATAAAGAATGGAATCTCATTGCTTCACAGTAAATGCAACCAATAACCTAAATAAGAGGTCACTAACTCTTGAAGTACAAATAAAAAAATAAAAGAGATAGTTCAGATGCTTTCATTTAGATTGCAGAAAAACAACATCCTCTATAGGACAATGTCAACTTAGTCTCTCATCCAATCACGTCCTTATGGATCAATCCAGTAGTATTCACCAAATTGAAAGATATGTACTTTCTTTATCTTCACATACTTGTGAATTCATATGCATTGTATATAGGGCCTGATTCAGACCCACTCGCGAGCGGCTGTCCGCTCGCAAGTGGGTCGATGTTATGCACTGAGCATGCGCACGACGGAGGGAGCTCCGTCGTGCGCATGCGCCAGACGCGACGAGCGAAGGAAAGTCCTTTGCTCGTTGTGTCCGATCAAAGGGGGCGTGCTGTCAATGTTGATTGACAGCACGCCCCCTTTGGTGGGCGTGCCTCCCTGACGGGGGCGTTCCCACGGGAACGCCTCCCGTCAGAAGCCGGCCCACTGACATCACTAGTGATGTCAGTGGGAGTGATTTTGGCTCTGATAGAGCCAAAATCACTCCGGAGCTTGCGGTTGAAAACCTCAACCGCAGGCTCCAGCTCACAATTTCGATGGTCGCGATGGTCTCGACCATCGCGGCCATCACAAAGCACGCTCGTATAGCCTGTGGGTGGTGACCCACAGCTATACGAGCGTCCAGGAGGACGCTCCATGAAAATGGAGCCCGGCCCTCATTCAGAGCGTGCGCTCTGCTCAGAGCGTACGGCTCTGAATGAGGGCCATAGTTAGAAGAATAATCAAATATAGTGTAATACCATTTATTTAAAACCACACACATCCACCATTAGTGGGATCAATCAGCATACCAGAAAGGAAGGTGTATTAGGTACACCAGCAAACGCATAAACCAACAAGGTTTTTATCTGGACATAAAACCTGTCCTGGCATGAACTGGTGCAATTTATCCTTTCACAAAAGATGTGCTCTGGTTTGCCTGTTCCCACCATCCACTAACGCATTTCAAATCCTAGATTCTTTTGAAGGTGTGTATTCCTGGTGGACAGAGATCTCTAATTTGTTAGTTACAGGAAGTGGTTCATATCAATATCAAAACATTTATAATAAACAAAAATCAGACATACATTTTATCATGGGCATGTAGCATCTATTGATAATATGATCACATGGTAATATACGCTTCAACTCACTAATAAATCTATAGAAACTGGAGTGACAGTAGTCACTTCCAATATCAACACCTTTCTTGGAATGCACTCATAGCCTTCTGGGACAACTGAACTCAATTAATTTCTCTAATGTTTTATCTCTGCAGTTTTTGTACCAGCTAGCACTGATATCTACTTGCGCTGTGACTGCAAATCACTCTTGGATGACACAGAGGTCTGACTGCACTACACATCGCATCCAGCTTTCTAGGAGGTCTAGCCACACTGTACTGTTCTTTGCTCTCAGTGTGTTTACTCAGCATGCTAGCACTTAGGCTGTATGCTAGAGTTTCCTCCGAAACTCAGTATGGGTGCAGCCATGTTGGACTCCGTCACCTGACTCTTCTCTACCACTCAGAGTGCTGCTCCCAGACTAGCTGATCGCAGCATCCAATCCCTAGGGTTCCACCCCTATAAATTCCATTTCCTGACTGACCCACATTGCTAGTACAACGTTGCTTCTGCTTCTGTACAGTTCTAGTCCTTACCATTCCAGTTCCAAGTCTGGATATCAAGTCTCCAATTCCATCTAGTTCTCCAGTCTGATTTTTCCACAGAAACTTGTTCATGTCTACCTCCATCGGTCCCAGCCGATATCACCAATCATTGGACCCAGCTGATATCCCCAATCATCAGTCCCAACTGATATCTCCAATCATCGGTCCCAGCCAATATCTCCAGTCATCAGTACCAGCCGATACCTCCAAACATTGGTGTCAAACTGATCCATTACTTCAATTCATCATCATCAGTCTTGAATGGATCCAGTACTTCAATCCATCATCATCGGTCTCAAACCGATCCAGTACTTCAATTTATCATCATTGGTCTCAAACCGATCCAGTTCTTCAATTCACTAACATCAGTTCCAACTTGACTGTCTCCAAACATCAATTCCAACCTGATTGTCTTCAAATATCGGTTCCAAACATTGGTTCCAATCCGATCCTGCTTTATCAATTCCATATCATTGATTTTATTTAATCGATTCAACAATATTGGTTCTAATCCGATCCTGCTTTATCAATTCCATACCATTGATTCTACTACATTGGTTCCTATCCTATTCTACCAATACAGTTCCAATTTAATTTCCAGTTTAATAAAGTTGTTCCCTACTGTCCTTGTCTTCAGGCCCATCACCTCCAGCAGTTCCACTGCCTCCAATCTTCCCTCAATGCATGAGGAAGTTCTGGCGCAAGTCATCCAGATTCAATCACTCCTTCCCATGCTCCACTTCAGCTTCCCACGCCTGTTCCAATCAACTCCAACCTTCAGGCATGACATGAACTATCATGTCCCATTGGCTGCTATAAGCTTACCCAAAGGATGCATGTCATGCTTTCCACCTCTGGAACATAGACGGCAATTCTCCACCATACTTAGGACGTGGCATAAAACTGAAAGGCATTATACACCTTCCGGTCACAGGAAACCATGCGTCACAAGCTACACCTCAGGAGTTGTTGGTGAGAAATGTTGCAACATTGTATCAGTGATGTAACCACAAGATTAACCTGAGTTAACCTTGCGGCTATGATGTAGCGGTTCCCACCATAGACTTCAATGGGGATTTCTCACCATTGAAGTCTATGGGATGCACAGGCTGGCCGCATTCAGCTAATCAGGGAGCTTGTCCGACGGAAATGCTCCCTGATTGGCTGGCGGCCTCTTCAATGATGGGGCACACATGTACCCTGGTCATTTACGCTGAGCAAAGGTATGTGTACACACACACCTTTGCTGTGTCCAGCATGGATCAGGTTTTTTGAAAAGTGTTTTTTTTTTTAAACCCCTGGAATGCCTACTTGGACAAGTGGACGCCATCTACACATCGGAAAGGTGAGTATGGATTTTTTTTGAGGTACCCCTATGGATTACTTCGGATACTAGGTGAGTATGTGTGAGTGTGAGTGTGAGTGTGCATGTGTGTTTTATTAAAATTTTACTTTCATGGTGTATGTTTGTTTATTTACATATTTCTTTAGTTGTGGAACTACAAGTGCCAGTGGGCCTGTAATGCCCCGCATGCTGGTATTTGTGGTTCTCCAAATACCAGCATTCAGGGGAGGCTTGCTGGTACTTGTGGTTCTACAACTAAAGACAATATGGAAGCCTTCATTTTACACTTTACACTAACACTATCAACCCGGCACCCATGGCCATATTGTGTCGGGGATAGCCCCGAGCTATCAGTCTAGGCCTGGGGTGCCCTGGAGAGGGGTACACCTTTATTGGGGGGGTACCCAACTTCCCAGGGATCCCCGGCCTGGACTGACTAGCGGTCAGTAATAATGCTTTGGCCGGGGAAACCGGTGAAAAGTTTTCCGTGGCTGTGGCATTATCCCCCCACTAGAAAGAGTTCGGTGCTGGTTTTGGAATTTTCAGGGGACCCCTACTCGTTTTGTCCCCTGATTTTCCAGAACCAGGACCAGCTCAACAAAGCCCTGTGCTGGCTCTTAATATACAGGGACCCCCTACACATTTGTCCACTGTATTTTTAGAACCAGAACAGGCTTTATAAAGCCCGGAGCTGGTTATGCTTTTGGGGAGGGGCTGCACATCATTTTTTTTTTACATTTACAAACTTTTACATAAGGACACACAGAAACATGCAGGTATCTCATGGATATGTGCATGTTTCTGTGTTAATCTGACCTGCTCAGGATATACTCGCTATCCTGAAGCAGGTCTATATTTGGGGACTTTTGGTAATCTTTTTTTTGCAAATCTAAAACAGACACCCTATTCCATTGGGCGAGTTGATTGTTTTCAATGTGAAATCTGGATGCGAGTTTGAGAATGGGGAGTTTTGGTAACTCTGAAAAATGCGAGTTTTAGTGAGCTGACACCCTATAACATTGGAGAGTTGTGAAAAATTGTGAGTTTAGCACCAAACTCGCAATTTCCTGACACCCTATTACATTTGGCCCATAGAGTCTGATGGGGAGAGGGAGAAAGTTCAAGAGGTAGGGAGAGTGGGTGAGGGCTTTGTAAGCGAGTGCAAGGACCTTGAATTGGGTTCTGAAGGGGAGCCAGTGGAGGGTTTGTAGGAGAGAAGAAGCAGATGTAGAATGTTTGGAGAGGAAGATAAGCTGAGTAGGAGAATTGAGGACAGATGGGAGAGAGGTGGGAGTCAGGGAGACCAGATAAAAGGAGGTTACAGTAGTCCAATCTGGAGATGATGAGTGAGTGGATGAGGGTTTTAGTAGCTTCCTGGGTGAGAAAGGGTCTGATCTTGGAAATATTTTTAGATGAAAATTACTGTGAGAGGTGCTGAATGTGTGGTTTGAAGGAAAGGGAGGCATGCAGGATAACTCCAAGACAGCACACTTTGGGGCTAGAGGAGATAGTAGTGCCATCAACTGATAAAGAAATTGAGGTAGGTTATTCAGGAGGGTGGGAAGATGATCAGCTCAGTCTTAGACATATTAAGTTTAAGAAAGAGCTGGGACATCCAGGAAGAGATAGCTGAGAGGCAGTTGGAGATATGAGTGAGGAGAGAGGGGGAGAGTTCAGTGGAGGAAAGGTAGATCTGAGTATCATTGGCATAGAGATGATATAGGAGGTCAAAAGAGCTGATGAGTTCACCTAGAGAAAATGTATAGAGGGATAATAAGAGGGGTCTAAGAACAGAACCTTGGGAAACACCTACCATTCGTAGAAGTGTGGGGGGGTGAGTCATGAGAGGAGACACAGAAGGAGCATCCAGAGAGGTAGACAACACCCAGGAAAGGACATTGCCATGTAGACCAAGGGAGTGAAGGATTTGCAGGAGAAGAGGGTGGTCCACAGTGTCAAAAGCAGCAGAAAGGTTGAGGAGAATGAGTAATGGCCCCAGGATTTGGCAGCAAGGAGGTCATTACTGACTTTCGTTAGGGCAGTTTCAGTGGAATGGAGACAACAGAAGCCAGACTAAAATGGGTCAAGGAGGGAATGGGAGGAGAGAAACATGGTAAGTTGGTTATAAACAATATGCTCAAGGAGTTTGGAGAGAAAAGAGGGTAGAGAGATGGTTCAGTAGTTGGAGAGAGTATTAGGATCAAGGGAAGGTTTTTTAAGAATGAGGTAAGAAGAGCATGTTTGAATGCAGAAGGGACAGTGCCAGAAGAGAGGGAGAGACTAAGGAGGTGGGCAATATGGGAACATGCAGAAGGAAAGAGGTAGCAGAGGAGACAGGAAGGATAGGATCAAGGGGGGAGGAGTAGGGGGGAGTGGACTGGATGAGAGCCATGACTTCCTCTCCAGTTACAGTAGAGAAGGATGTCAGAGTTGGTAAGATGGAAGGAGAGGAGAGGTCCAGAAAAGGAAAGGTTGTAGTGCTAACAGTCTGGTGGAATATGAATTCCTGATGTATGGAGTGATGTAAAGTAGGGCGTGAGTGAGGACGGGAGTCAAGGAAAGGGTGGGCAGAGGAGAGAGTTAAAAGTGGTGAAGAAACCCTCGGGGTTTGGGAGGAGATGAGATATTTGAAATATGATTGTTTAGAAAGGGAAAGTGCAGCATAGTAGGATGAGAGCATACATTTAAAATGGAGGAACTCTGCTATAGAGCATGATTTTCTCGACTGTCGGTCAGCAATTTGTGAACACTTTTGCAAGTATCTTGTGGATTTAAAATGCCAGAGGTGAGGTGTTGGTCTGCAGGGGTGAGTAGTGCACCAGCAGCCAAAGGCCTGCAGCCTAACAATATCACCAGTGGGTCTCTTAGAAAAGATATTTTTTTTCCTGGTGGCAGCATTTGCAGGAGAAACTGAAGCAGAATACATCATTGTGTCATGTATCACTTGAGAAGACAACTTACTTGTAAGGAGCTTTTTGCATCCCTTAAGATCCGTGTCAGTTGGAGAGAAAAATATTATGAATAACTTAAACCTGGGTTCAAACAGGGTTGCCAGAAACTAGTGATGCAAATGCAAGATGTTGCAAACATTTAGTCTTGGCAAAGCCAATAAAGAACTTATTCTACAAGTACAACATACTTAGGGGAATAACTTCATTTAATCTCCTCCTTCAGCTTCTCTAGCTGCTTTTCCAAGACTTTAAGTAAGGGAATCACCTGACTCAGGCTGGCAGTATCTTAACTAACTTAATTGGTTACAATTTAAAATTTTCAAATGATTCCAGTGGCTTGCACACAATGTAGAGTTTTCTCCACTGTGCTTAACTAAGGTACAATCCACCCCCTCTACCTATGTCAAGGCTTGTAGTGCACATTTGGGAGTCTTAATGCTGTTCCTCTAGTCCAGGGGTGGCCAACCAGTCAGAGGCAGAGAGCCCACAAATATCTGTAGGTATGTCAAAGAGCCAAAATCATGTGCACGCAAAAGGTGTGCATGCGGAAAAGGAGTGTGGCCTTGTGCCAGCCAGGCTACGCCCCTATTAGGACATTTGTAGGAGCTTATAAAAGCATATGCACACAATCACCATGGAGGTAACTGTTAAAGGGAAAGAAAAAACCAGAGCAAATTAGAAAACATTGAAAAAAGCAGATCTACACTGAATACAATATTTCAATACACTGAATTTCAATACACTGTAACAAGCTACATCCACATATAATACAGTAAAAAATACACATCCACAAAAAATACATTGCAAAAAAAACTCCTTGTGGCTGCAGGTTCAGTCATGAGTTGAGCTCTGCCTCCAGTTGGTGGCATCACGTCATAACATCAGCCATACATGTCTCTGGAGCGCAGCAGACTGCTGCAACAAAGAACAAGCCTCCTATGAACAGCTGCGCGTCTATCAGTGGAGGCAGTCAGTGTCAGTCAGGAGAGCCGCATCAGAAGAATGGAAGAGCCATGTGTAGCTCAAGAGCCGCAGGTTCGCCACCACTGCTCTAGTCAATGAAGCATATAAAGGGTGGAATTCCACTGATTACTGCCACTTTCTTCAGTTGGTAGCATAGCAAATGGTACTTTATTGCAGCCACTGCAATATTCTACATGTGTGGCTGAATGGCGAAAAATGTGCAAACATTTTTCTGGCTAAAATCCTGGAAAACATGTTACAGTAGGTGTTGAAATTAACCCAGTTGTAATGCTCATACAATGCTACTTATGTCATCGGAAATAACAAATCCTGAGGAGAGTGGCCCTCATTCAGAGGCGGTCGCAAGAAGTGAGCGCTCGCTCTAAATGAAGGCAGCTGCTTGACTTTCAAGTGCGGCCTCCTGGTCGCTGGCTAAGCTGTGGGCTACCACCCACAGCTTTAGCGACCGACCAGGTTGATGGTCGCGATGGTCAAGATTGCGACCATCGGGGCTTGAGACGAGACCCTAAGGTTGGGTCTCGGCAACCGCAAGCCCCAGGGAGCTTCCTGCTCTGATCGAGCAGGAAGCTCCCCACTGACATCACTGCTGATGTCAGTGCAGCTGCCCACAAAACGCCAGGCATTCCTTTTGTGAAACCACTCTCCCGCCCCGCCTACAAAATGGTCGAGCTGTCAATCAACATCGACAGCCACCCCCCTTTTGTAGTGAGCTCCAGAGCGAGAGAATTTCTCTCTCACTCCGGGGCTTGCGCATGCACAGATAATCTCGAAATCAACACTGTTTTTGCCCTCATACACAAGTGACAAAATATTGCTGTGTAGATAGATTTTTTTTGAGAAATAAAGTACAGGTTCCATTAAAAAACAATCAAGAGCCTAATTTATTTTTTTGCAGCACCACACATTACCCTTTTTTTTGCAGTGTGTGAGTGAGCAGTGTGTGTCTGAGAAACAAAAACACATACTGCATACTTGCTTATCCGCCCGGAATAGCTGGCAGGCTCCTGAAAATCGACTGGCGTTCCCGGCCGCCCAGAAAAGTAGGCAAGTCTTTCAGCCACCTACCCCTGTACCCATTTCTCACATTCCTACACCGGGGGAGGGGCATTGACATGATTCATGCTGAATCAGATAATCATGGCCCCCGGCATTGTGTAGTGGGGGCAGGGCCATGATGATGCGAACACACATTCATGCCCCCCACACTGTCCCACTGCCGGGTAAAGTCCCTGGCCATGCCCCCCCATGCTGCGCGGCCCTTCTATGCTGACCTCAATATTTGTATTATGACTGTGACAATTATGCCTTCAATCACCCTTCCCCTGTCCACTGCATCTACTCTAAAACTACAAATCTTTCTGCCCTATTATTTGGTGTCCTGATGGCATCCAATAGGACTCCTAAAGGCATTTATAAACCTTTTTTATGTACACAGACCAAAGTCCCACGCTCTTTCCTGCCACTCTCCTGTGTGAAATGGTACCTGATTACGAGGGAGGGACTTTAGTATGCAATCCAAAATACATGAGATCTAATTTTGGGAAAATTATTTTCTGGGATACAAACTTGTCAGGAAGACCCAAGCCGGTAATCAGAAACACTTGGATCCCTTAAGTTTGGATTTGTTCTGTTTTCACAAAAACTGAACTGCTCATCTCTAGTAAATACTCCACCTCCATTAACCTGTACTGGCCTTGGGGTTGTGATTTGCTGTTTGGAGTAATGTTAATGGTGATCTGGTTTTCTACTAGATCTTCATCCGGCAGCAATCACCTGTACTAGCCTTGGTTTGATGATTTGATGTTTGGAGATGTGATATGGTAATATACTATATTATATTATCTACTAGGCTTTTACTTTTAGGCTATTAGTTCTTGATTAATGAAAACAGTCTATAGAATTGTATAGTTTATTAACATGCCATCCTGTCTGCCACCGCTGTGCCACTATGTTTCATAGATGTGCTATATTATTTTAAACTGCTATGTGTTTGTGCCCATGCTCTGTGGATTAGTATGTCCAATCAGCTTGCTGCAGCCTTTAGCCAATATTGGTGGAAACAATATTGTGAGGTGTTCAAAATTGACTGGTGGAAATTAATGTTAATGATGTTATATTTAAAGAAATCCAAAACCAAAACCAACACCAACAACTGAGGGCAGCTTTGGGGAAACCAAAACACAGGGGTCTGCACTAATCTCTACTTTAAAGTAAACTATGTTAGTATATCTGTATTATTCTGTGCCTACTGTTTTCTGTCTGGTCTTAGTAATACACGTTATACAGGAACCATTAATCATTTGTATATACAGTTCTCCAAGATATTGTGTACTTGTAATGTCTTGCATTGGATGCCTTCAATGTTTTCAGTAATCAGATTCATTAAATAAAAGTCAATACACAAAGACAGGGGTATTTAGTCTGCACACCCTATTTAATTAAATGTATGAAAAGGTGCTGCACTGCAGTCACTGCAACTGAGATCAACCTCATCTTTATTTCAACCTCATATTTAAAAGTTATATTACAGAACTTAATTACAGTAAATAGCAATGTTTCAGAGTTTATTACAAATATGACTTCAACTGTATTTAAAATGGTTTAAAATGGTTTGCCGCTTTGAGTGTAAGAAAAGCATGCGTAGGCCATATCTAGATGATCTGAATGAAAGTATTTGAGAAAGTGTCTGGACTGTAGCTCAGTTCATGTAGACAAATAACTAAGGACTTCAATCTCTCTAGCTGTGCATCTGCTTTAAAACAATCATCTTTTTAAAATTCCAGTTTCATGAATGTTACAAGAAACTTACAGTAGGTAATAACTACAAACTATATATATATATATATATATATATATATATATATATATATATATTATAGTCCAAGGTAGGCCCGGCACTCCCAGCAACAATCGGTAACTTTTAGAGGTGCCCTCACATAATAAGGATAAGGTTGTGCAAAGGTGCGGCACTCTCGTTGATTAAAGACACGACAACTGTGTGAAATATAAATCAACGTTTCAGTAGTAATGTGTACCATCTTCAGGATAACAATACAAATAAACAATTCCTTACCTTAAATACTGAAACACCACAAGTGAAAGCCGTGCCGGAAGTGGGATCGGCAACCTGTCTGGTGTCGGCTTTGAATGACGTCATCACGTACGCAGCGTCGCGGGCGTGTGATGAAGTGCCCATCACCAGGGAACAGAGGTAAACAAATGGACTACAGCACTGGAGAATAAAGACAAGACATAAAGAGAATACAATTAAGAACCATCTGCCAATATAAATACAACACATCGCAGATATAATAGAATGAATAGAATAAAGTGTGCAAATGATGTTAAGTATACAGTATACAAATATGCAACCATAGAGAATAGTTTAAAAACACGATAATATGATGGGTTAATCGCTTTAATGTGAGATCTACTGACTTTAACAAGATTTCTAAAAACACTGGTCTATCATCCAAAACACCTTTGCTGGATATTAAGATTATGCCTTGCTACTCTAGTGGGAGTAACTTGCGTGACCTCCTAGTTAAGGCTGACATTACAGTAGACAAATCCAATAAGCATTTTCTATCGATTAAAAGACCAGGTTGCTTTAAATGTTCATGCGTTACCTGCAGATACCCGATTCCAGATAATTCTTTCAATCACCCACACTCAGGAAGAAAATATGAGATATTACATCACCTGACTTGTAACAGTACGCATGTTGTGTACCAAATTTTATGTCCATGCGGGTTGTCATACATTGGCAAAATTCAGTGCAAATTCAAGGAACGTATGGCTATGCATCGTTCCAGCATTAGATCATCCCTGTTATGTGGTACGAGCGAACAACCTGTGGTTCGCCACTTTTTTGAACATAAACAGAATCTAGCTAGTCTGCGTTATCGCATGATAGACCACATTCCATCTCCTGTGAGGGGGGGTGATCGTGGTCGCCTATTACTTCAGTGTGAAGCTAGGTGGATTCACCGTATGGATGTTATTTCTCCCATAGGTTTAAATGATTCCATCCTATTTTTGTGTTTTTAAACTATTCTCTATAGTTGTATATTTGTATACTGTATACTTAACATCATTTGCACACTTTATTCTATTCATTCTATTATATCTGCGATGTGTTGTATTTATATATGTATTTATATTGGCAGATGATTCTTTTTTGTATTCTCTTTATGTCTTGTCTTTATTCTCCTGTGCTGTAGTCCATTTGTTTACCTCTGTTGCCTGGCGATGGGCACTTCATGAAATGTCCGTGACGCTGCGTACGCCGATGATGTCATTCAAAGGTGACACTGGACTGGTTGCCGGTCCCGCTCCCGGCACAGCTTTCACTTGTGGTGTTACAGTATTTAAGGTAAGGAATTGTTTATTTGTATCGTTATCCCGAAGATGGTACACATTACTACTGAAACGTCAATTTATATTTGACATAGTTGTCGTGTCTTTATTCGACGAGAGTACCGCACCTTTGCACAACCTTATATATATATATATATTAGGGGTGAGCGGGTTCGGATTTCTGAAATCCGAACCCCCCCGAAGCCCCCCCGATCCGAGGCAGATCCGAGTCAGGCTCCACTTTTCCCGCCTGACTCGGATCTGAAATCGAGGCAAAACATCATCATCCCGCCTTCCGGGTCTCGCGGGTTTTGGATCCTATATAAGGTAACCGCGTCTGCGCCACTTTCTCACTCGGCTGTGGACAGTGAAGAGGGAGGGTGGGAGTTAGGGCTGGCTGGGCTGTGTAGTGTAGTGTAGTGTAGTGCAGAGTAGTGTTGTGCTGTGCTGCGCTGTGCTGCTGTTGTCCATAGGGGCTGTGTCCACTACTTCAAAGTCCATAGGGGCTGGCTGGACTGTGTTGTGCAGTCAGTTGTCCATAGGGGCTGTGTCCACTCCAAAGTCCTGTGCAGTGTCCCAGTCCTAAAGGGGTGCTGTAGTGTTGTCCAGGGGGTGCTCTGTCCATCAGGGGTGTTCCCCCCAAGTGCTAAAAAAATAATATTTTTTCTGTGTTTGTGAATTGTGTGCGCAGTAGCCGCACGTGCATCAACAAAGTAGTGCCAAGCGTGCGCCTGTGTCATAAGTAAAGGGCCAGCTGGCTTGACCGTTAAAGTGTGCTGTAACCCCCAAAGTACACTCCAAACCAAGTAAAAAAATATTTTCTGTGTTTGTGAATTGTGTGCGCAGTAGCCGCAAGTGCATCAACAAAGTAGTGCCAAGCGTGCGCCTGTGTCATAAGCAAAGGGCCGGCTGGCTTGACCGTTAAAGGGTGCTGTAACCCCCAAAGTACACTCCAAACCAAATAAAAAAATATTTTCTGTGTTTGTGAATTGTGTGCTCAGTAGCCGCACGTGCATCAACAAAGTAGTGCCAAGCGTGCGCCTGTGTCATAAGTAAAGGGCCGGCTGGCTTGACCATTAAAGGGTGCTGTAACCCCCAAAGTACACTCCAAACCAAATAAAAAAATATTTTCTGTGTTTGTGAATTGTGTGCGCAGTAGCCGCACGTGCATCAACAAAGTAGTGCCAAGTGTGCGCCTGTGTCATAACTAAAGGGCCGGCTGGCTTGACCATTAAAGGGTGCTGTAACCCCCAAAGTACACTCCAAACCAAATAAAAAATATATTTTCTGTGTTTGTAAATTGTGTGCGCAGTAGCCGCACGTGCATCAAGAAAGTAGTGCCAAGCGTGCGCCTGTGTCATAAGTAAAGGGTCGGCTGGCTTGACCATTAAAGGGTGCTGTAACCCCCAAAGTACACTCCAAACCAAATAAAAAAATATTTTCTGTGTTTGTGAATTGTGTGCGCAGTAGCCGCACGTGCATCAACAAAGTAGTGCCAAGCGTGCGCCTGTGTCATAAGTAAAGGGCCGGCTGGCTTGAACGTTAAAGGGTGCTGTAACCCCCAAAGTACACTCCAAACCAAATAAAAAATATTTTCTGTGTTTGTGAATTGTGTGCGCAGTAGCCGCACGTGCATCAACAAAGTAGTGCCAAGCGTGCGCCTGTGTCATAAGTACAGGGCCGGCTGGCTTGACCGTTATAGGGTGCTGTAACCCCCAAAGTACACTCCAAACCAAATAAAAAATATTTTCTGTGTTTGTGAATTGTGTGCGCAGTAGCTGCACGTGCATCAACAAAGTAGTGCCAAGCGTGCGCCTGTGTCATAAGTAAAGGGCCGGCTGGCTTGACCGTTAAAGGGTGCTGTAACCCCCAAAGTACACTCCAAACCAAATAAAAAAATATTTTCTGTGTTTGTGAATTGTGTGCGCAGTAGCTGCACGTGCATCAACAAAGGAGCAGCGCCAAGCGTGCGCCTGTGTCCCATAAGTAAAGAGTCGGCTGGCTCATTTCTTAAAGGGTGGTGTAACCCACAAAGTGCACTACTCTCCAGCAAAAATAAAAAAATATTTTCTGTGTTTGTGTGCGCCTTAGCCGCACGTATATATCAATATAACATAAATGGAGGACCAAACTTTGTCCGATAAAAATAAAATAGGGAAAGATCAAGAACCACTTCCTCCTAGTGCTGTTGCTGCTGCTGGGAGTTGTTCATCATTCGAGAGAGGAAGTAGGAACACCACTACTTTTACTAAACAATTGACCCTCCAACAGTCCCTAGCGATGAGGATGAAGTACGACAGCAGTCATCCTGAAGCAAAACGTATGACTGAGGCCTTGACTGCTATGTTGGTGTTAGACGTGTGTCCGGTATCCGCCAGTAGTGCAGTGGGATTTAGACAAGTGATGGAGGTAGTGTGTCCCCGGTTCCAAATCCCGTCTAGATTCTACCTGCATCCTCAAAGCAGCAGCGACAAGCGTGCATCTGTCTGTTAAAGGGTGGTGTAACCCTCAAAGTGCGCTCCACAAACAATAAAAAAATTCTTCTTTTTTTTTCTCTTTGTGAAATGTGTGGGCTGTAGCCACACCTGCATCCTTAAAGCAGCAGCGACAAGCGTGCGTCTGTCTGTTAAAGGGTGGTGACACCCTCAAAGTGTGCTCTACAAACAATAAAAAATTTTCTTCTTTTTTTTCTGTCTTTGTGAATTGTGTGGGCTGTAGCCGCACTTGCATCCTCAAAGCAGCAGTGACAAGCGTGCATCTGTCTGTTAAAGGGTGGTGTAACCCTCAAAGTGCTCCAAAAAATAATATACAATTTTTTTATGTGTTTGTGACTTGTGTGCGATGTAGCCGCACGTGCATCAACACAGTAGCAGCGCCAAGCGTGCGCCTGTGTCATAAGTCAAGGGCCGGTTTGGACATCTGGTCCGTACTGAAGGACGTGCCAACAATTTCTGACAAGTCTACTGTCACTGCATATGATACTGTCCTCAAAGCAGCAGCGACAAGCATGCATCTGTCTGTTAAAGGGTGGTGTAACCCTCAAAGTGCGCTCCACAAACAATAAAAATATTCTTCTTTTTTTTTTCTGTCTTTGTGAAATGTGTGGGCTGTAGCTGCACCTGCATCCTTAAAGCAGCAGCGACAAGCGTGCGTCTGTCTGTTAAAGGGTGGTGACACCCTCAAAGTGTGCTCCACAAACAATAAAAATATTCTTCTTTTTTTTTCTGTCTTTGTGAAATGTGTGGGCTGTAGCCGCACCTGCATCCTTAAATCAGCAGCGACAAGCGTGCGTCTGTCTGTTAAAGGGTGGTGACACCCTCAAAGTGTGCTCCACAAACAATAAAAATATTCTTCTTTTTTTTTCTGTCTTTGTGAATTGTGTGGGCTGTAGCCGCACTTGCATCCTCAAAGCAGCAGCGACAAGCATGCATCTGTCTGTTAAAGGGTGGTGTAACCCTCAAAGTGTGCTCCACAAACAATAAAAATATTCTTCTTTTTTTTTCTGTCTTTGTGAAATGTGTGGGCTGTAGCCGCACATGCATCCTTAAAGCAGCAGCGACAAGCGTGCGTCTGTCTGTTAAAGGATTACATTGGTGACAGCATCCAAGTAGGCATGTCAGACAGTCCGTACCTGTACTGTCAGGAAAAATAAGCAATTTGGAGGTCCCTGTACAAACTGGCTCTATTTTACCTGAGTTGCCCCCCCTCCAGTGTGTACTCCGAAAGAGTGTTTAGTGCAGCCGGGAACCTTGTCAGCGAAAGGCGTAGGAGGTTGCTTCCACAAAATGTGGAGAAGATGATGTTCATAAAATGAATTATCAACTCTTCCAGGGAGACCAGCCTCCAGAACGTACAGAGGGACCTGTGGTTGTGGATTCCAGCGGGGACGAATTACACAACACTGAAGAGGGTGAGGAATCGGTGGATGAGGAGGATGAGGACGACATCTTGCCTCCGTAGAGCCAGTTTGTGCAGGGACAGATTAATTGCCAGCTTGTTTTGTGGGGGCCCAAACGAACCAATCATTTCAGCCACAGTCGTGTGGCAGACCCTGGCGCTGAAATGTTTGTTTTGTTAAAGTGTGCATGTCCTGTTTATACATAATAAGGGTGGGTGGGAGGGCCCAAGGACAATTCCATCTTGCACCTCTTTTTTGTCTTTGAATTATGTACTGTTTGGGGCCTAGTTTTTCAAACTGCCATCCTGTCTGCCACTGCAGTGTCACTCCTAGATGGACCACGTGTTTGTGCCGCCCACTCGTATCTCTTAGCATAGTCATCCAGCTACCTCGGTGCAACCTTTTGGATATAAAAACACTATTGTGAGGTGTGAGGTGTTCAGAATAGACTGGAAATGAGTGGAAATGAAGGTTATTGAGGTTAATAATAGCATAGGAGCAGAAAAACCCACAAATTCTGTGATTTTAGCTGTTTTTATGCTTTTTAAAAAAAAAAAATACAGATCCAAAACACAAAACCCAGAACCCAAAACACGGAAGGGTGGTTTTGGCAAAACCAATCCAGATCCAAAACACGAAGAAAGATCCAGATCCAAAACCTAAACACAAAACACGAAAAGTGGCCGGTGCACACCCCTAATATATATATATATATATATATATATATACAATCAAATGTCCTGACTGACTGACTGATTGGCTCACTAACTCACCAATGCCCAGCCCACAACTCTGGACCTAGAAACATGAAAATCTTGAGTATATTCCTTCCATAATGTAGGTGCACGCTAAGAAGGGATTTTTCTAAATTTGACTGTAAAGGGGGTGAAAAGGGCTAAAATGATTTCTCCCACTGTGCAATGTCCTGCCTGACTGACTCATCGTGGCTGCATCACAGTTCAGAATTCAAACCCAAGTGCTCCCAAACATCACTGGCATAGGCAAACGCAGGGACGGAAACCCCCCTCCCCAGCCCACACCATGATGACAATAGAAATAGTAATATAATAGATTGTTACAAGTGCTGCATGTTCCTCTCAGTATCACAAATGAAATAATTAGCACCAACTGTGGATCTTTTAACATATATCAGCCAGTAATAAATAACCTGTGCACCAACTAGAAGATCTTGAAAACATGCACTGTTAGAGATGCACTGCTATAGAGCCCAATATGTACATATATGTCCAGGGCAGTGCTAGGTTCTTCTGCTGTTCCTCCAGACTCCCGAACTTGCTCCAATAGTTTGGAATGGTGCCCACATCTAAAATAAATACGTTCAGCTCAGGCAGGATGGCCTATTGACACATCTAATAGCTTACTGTGATCTCTGGTCCTGAATATGCTGGAATTATGCCATGCAATACACGTTGTATGACGCATATTAAAGCTGGTTAAGTACTAATTATGCCCTCTTCATGGATTGGTCACACTCACTCTAAAATTAAGCATTTGGACACCCCCCCTCTGGAAATCCTGCGTTTGTCACTGACTGGCTGTTGGTGTAGCTCCCCTATTTGAATAGTGAGGGAAGTTAATATGTTACTATAGAGGTGAGGGAGGAGAATGTGTTAATAAACAGGTGAGGGAGGGGAATGTGTTACTAAAGTGGTGAGGGAAGGGAATGTGTTACTGCACAGGTATAGAAGGGGAATATGTTACTACAGAGGTGAGGGGGGGATGTGTTACTCCACAGGTGAGGGAGATGAATAAGTGAGGGTAATGTGTTACTACAGGTGTGATGGAGGGATTGCATTTCTTCTACACAGGTAAGGGAGGGGAATGTAGAATGTGTTACAACACAGGAGAGGGAGGGAAATTTGTTACTACAGAGGTGAGTGAGGATAATGCGTTACTACAGAGGTAAGGGAGTGGAATGTGTTAGTACACAGGTGAGGGAGGGTTATGCCTTACTATAGCAGTGATGCATTACAATAGAAGTGAAGGAATAATGTGTTACTTGAGTGTTGAGATGGAAATTGTAAATATCTAAGGTCTACCCGGGTGAAACGGATACATTAGCTAGTTCTTTATAATGACAGAACAATTTCAATAAAAGTGTTTAATTAATAAGATGTTAATATAGGCAGATTATAATCACATTTTGGAAAGATGCATTTTGCAGTTACAATTACAATAGTATTGCTATCTTATGGCTACCGCCAAGCATAATTTGACATCATAGTTTCTCCATTCATTTGCACTGCTTTATAACCTGTTCATGTTTAATACATTTACCTCCTCAGTACTTGACAGTTATTAAACATTTTTTTTATTTTAAAGGAGTTGTCTGTTTGGCCAACCTCTTCTTAATATCATACTGTATGTCTTCTTATATTAACAAATAGGCTTAAAGTAACAGGGCAAGTCCCTGAGGTGTCCCCTATGAATGTATAAGGGTGAAATATCATATAGGAATTCATATAATTTGGTTTGTTGAGTAGAATTGCTGCTTATATATATTGCAGAACATTTCTTAAAAATAATTTACATATAAAGTAAGTTAGTAACATTGAGCATTAGCAGCTACTATCTATATCTTTTAGCATACGGAATGATGTCTGTTTTGATCATCAGAGCATCTCACAGTTAGTAAAAGCTGATTTTCTAGACATTATGTTAGTAAAGTGATTTCCATAAACAGGACTTTACCGAGGGCGATGCGAGCAGTGTAGTAGTGGCTTTGGGTCTATTTTCTTGCACCATTGGCACCTCTTCCTGATTGCAGAAGAAGCTTCCTACTCTCAGATCCTGGCTCCATACAGTAAATAGAGTCCATACAAGTGCCACAGAGAAACTGGTGTGGATTAGAAGTGTTGTTGAGAGGGGTTCAAATATATTATAGAGGTATTGGTGGTAAGAAGGGTTGGGTAGATTATAGAAGTGCCAATGGGAGGGGGATATTGTTTAGGTACATAGGGGGACTGGGTGAGGAGCGATTATAGAAATAACAGTGAGACATGGTTGGTTTGTTAAAGTGCTTATTGGAATGGTGCGGCTTGCCCTGCCCAGGCACCTACGATATACAGGCATGGTGCTGATTATAAGTAAACATTTTTACAAAGTTTTTATAAAATGTTTCCTCCCATTGGGAATAAAATGGGTCTGAAAATAATAAATTAGAAAATGAAATACAATCAAGAGAGATCTTTACAATCTTTTCAATAACAAATCATTTAAAAACTATTTCAATTTCATTGCCTGAAAATGTATGCAGCACATGCATTCAAAAAAGTATCATTGTTTCTTTTTTTGCATAATGTTTCTATTGGTGCATTCTTATTTTTTATGTAGTAATTGAATTATATCAGTTGTCTGGCAATAAGATAAATAATTGTTGTTTTGGCAAACCCATCAAATGCAAATCCATGGGGAGCACAGTTGAGAATCACTGAATGGATATCTACTGACTTGCTGTCAATCAGTATAGAAATAATAAGGCAACTCTAAGATGGAGATGTCCGGAAGGGCTGTCAGCTTCAAGGAAACTGATATACTTGATAAATATGATATGTTGGAAGTTACCTGAGATGTTTTTTTAGCTTGGAAACATTATCACAAATGGCTAAAAAGAGCCAGCATTGCCAAGCTTATCTTGATCTGTGTGACTTGGAATACATTGTCTTCTATTTTATTTATTTATTAGGGCACAAGAAAGCTTAGTAATGTATTTTGAGTGGGTCATTCTTGACTAATATGCACTTGGAAATGTGAAGAATCTCTATGATGGTAAATGTGTGTGCTTGCTAAAAGTGTGTGTGTATATTATTCAAGGAAGAAGAAATAAGAAACATTTACAGGATTCGTCATTGAATTAATATAATGATTCAGTCACAATGTTAGTGCACAATAAATCATACATTATTAAGGATCAGCACTCAAGACTTTCTCCATCTGCAAATAAAAAGCCGCTCCCTATGGACTCAGATGGATATCGCTCTACCTGTCTGTCCCTAGGAACATCCGAGTACTGTGTGTTAGTTATATAAAGTAAATGGTATCTTAGTAATAATGATCATGCAAACAAAATATGTATCAAAAGTAAATACAATTTTAAAGATAAATCCTATACACCTCATATATATACAGATAAGTAGTTACAAAGTCTGTACTTTCCTTTATGCAAAGCAAACAGCAGAAGGAAATACAGGACAGCTCACTTAAAATACAATTAGAATTATTATGCGAGTTAACTAATTACAATAAGAAACTCTCTGTAGAGTGATATCATAACCTGATCTGGCCTCTGTAATTTGTGCAGCTTCATTATGCATCATCAAATCATGTCTAAGTACAGCCTACCTGCATGCCATTATATGTCCATTATCTTAGTACCAAATTAAAACTGCACTTTTCTAGCTGACTGCACTGTTATGAAATTCATAGAAATATGGGAATAAAGTTGATGTTTTTCATTCAAGTGTTAGATACCTGTGCATCTAAATATGACTTATTTGCTTTTCTGTTATCCACATCTCCACTCAATAACAATTATAGCTTATTATAGTATACATGCTTACACTCCCAGTACACCAAGAGACTAACACATTTTGTTGCCTTGTCTCGCACTCCAGGAAGATGGGATTTTCTCTGTTTTATCACAACCTCTCCCCCACTGTGCGATGTCACTAATTGCAGCACTGTACAGTGGGGAGCAGGGTAATGATGATAATACAAATCTTGCCGCCACACTCCTTGTATTTTCCTCCTGGAGTTTCCTTCCTGGATCTCCTGGAGGAAGGTCAAAAATGTCAGCAACTTTATGTGGCATGTTAATACATTAACAGATATATTTACATACATATATATGCAGCTATAACTTTTAATATGTACCACTATTTACCGCGGTGGTTAGAAACAGATTACCACTGCAATTCACTAAAATACTGGCATCTTGTGATGTGAAGTGCAAACTGTCCCCAACATGAAAGCCTTGCTGGTAGTGTAAAAACTACGACGTGGGCTTTGTGGCATTGACCATATTAAAGTATACTGTGTATGAGCAGAAGGGAAAGCCCGAGCACGTGCACAAATGATTTCACCCATGTCCATACTGGGCATTCGTGAGCTGATAAGGCAGCACATGCCCAATGAACAGTTTATTGTATTCTCTGTACCATAGGCATAACTACCATAGGTGCAAAGGGTGCAGCTGCTATTGGGCCCAGAGCTGAGGGGGGCCCATCTTCCTGGTCAAAGTTACCTGTGTTATATATATTTTTTTACCACTGGGTAGTACATAGGGGCCCTTACAAACATGCTTACTATGGAACCTTAAAATACCTAGTTCCACCCATTTTCTGTATGCTTGCAGTAGATTGCAATGGGACATCACATGGGCAAGGTAAATAAGCATCTTGCTATCCTGAGATTGTATTATGTGTGCTTCAATAGCTGCTATACAGTATGACTAACTTATCACACTTTAGTAAACTGAACAAAGGCTGTGATCCCCTTAACTTCCTATGAGAACGTGATAAACTGAGACACTGACAGAACAGCATAAAACAATCTTTAACTTCTTATCTTAATGGTAATTATTTTTATAAATTGACTAAAACAGTGATAACCCCTTCTTTCCATGAAAAGGGGGTTACTACTTCTTGGTAAATATACTTCTTATAAAACAACCCTACAGAGCAACAGCTCTTTTGTGACACAATGGGGGCAACTCAAATTCCTGCGATGTGCCGCTTGTTCAGTGGCTGTCTTGCTGGTAACTTAGTAGTTAGTGTTCTCCTCTTTATCCAGATCTGCTGGGATCATTATTTAATTTTCAGTTCCTTAACAAAAGTCACACTATTGCTTATAGTAACTTTTTTTGTTTTTGGATTTAAGATTCTATGGGGTCTATTTACTAAGCCATGGATGGAGTACCAGCCAATCAGCTCCTATCTGCCATATACAGGTTTTGTTTGAAAAATGACAGTTAGCAGCTGTTTGGTTGGTACTTTATCTCCGTCCACTTTATCGCCATCCAAGGATTTGTAAATAGACCCCTGTATCCTTTGGAATATCCACTGTACCCAACAAATATCCCGTCCACTGCCCGGTTCTGCAGTTTACTGCATCTTCCTGCAGAATTGTAGACAAATTATTTACTGTACATCCGAAAGCTCTAACATGTTTCATACTAGGTTTCTTGCCATGTCATAATTCATGCAGAGTTTTCGCAACTGTTCTGGAGAATAGTCTTTTCTGTAATAACTGGCTGACATTGTGACTTCACCCTAATATTTTTCAGATAGTCCTGAAGCTGTTAACCACTTGCCTGGCATGGTCGTAATTTTCTGACCACACCAGGCAGTTCTTTATCTGCTCTGGTCACACAATTTTGACCAGTCAGATAAACATAAGGGCGGCTGCAGAGAATCTTCCAGCAGCTGCTGCTCTTCCCCTGTGTCTGCTGTGCTGCTGATCGGTCAGCCAGCAACACCCACCACCCTGCAGCTGCAAAGAATTGTATCAGCCATTGGGAAAAAGTAAATTAACTTCCACTCACCCCCCTAGTGTACCTGGTGCCTGAAACCGGTCTCAAATTGAAAGTCGCGATGGTCGGGATGTTTCCGATGGTTCAGATGTTCCGATGGTGGTTTCGATATTCCAATGTTTGAAAAAAATGATTTTATTTTTACAAATCTCAAAAAAAAAAATTTTTCTTATTAAATCATTTTGGATAAGTTAAAATAGATGTTCCTCACCTAACTCAGTCATAAAAAACCCCAACAATTTTGGAGCGGTTTTTAGAAAAAAAAATCATCAGTTAAGTGGTTAACATGCATCTGATTATTTCAGTCAAAGTTCTGTTCTTTCTTTCATCTACCCCATTCTGTTCTGATGTGTACGGTACTGACTTATGGTGCTCTATGCCGAGTTGTCTTAGGAAGTGTTCTAATTTGTGTCCTGTGAATTCACCTCCATTATCGCTACAAAATGCAGGTGGATTTCTCTGAATTTTTTGTCAATACTTCATGTTTGATTTCAATCAGGTAAGTGACTATGGTGGGTATTCAATTTTGGGCTAAAAGTCCGTGCTGGACTTTTCGCTTTACATTGGAGGTTTTCCGGGGATAAAGTATCGGGTGCGTGCCCGCTTTATCCCCATATTCAATTAGGAATGTGCGAAAACAGGAGCCGGTGGAAAGGTAAGGTTCGCAAAAAAACATGAATTTTCCGGAATTGTCCCTGGGACCCCCCTAAAGATGCCCAGACATGGGGGATCAGTATGAGTACCCCCGTTTTGGCTGCTGAAGGAAAGTTGGGTTTTTAAAAAGCCGCGGCAGGTGCTTTTTTGCGCCTGTGAAGAAGTGGTGAAGAATAGCACTTAGGTTTAAAAAAAATAAAACAAAATATGCCCATCAAATTTGGGGTACATGAAAATGGGTGCAAGCATATTTTTAAGTCCCTAAAGTGCATTTTGAAAATTCTTCAAAAATCACCTGCCGCTACCACCCGCATTCTTTAAAACACCTGCCGCATACTTGGGATCCCCCTCTGAATTCAGTTGGCTATTTAAAAACTCGTTCCCCATAATTTTTTTTTAACACCAAAATGAAAATCATTTTTTTGGGATGTCCCTATTTTTTTAAAAAACTTTTTTTGACACAGTTTGTTTTTAGGGGCTATTCCCAGGGCTGCAGGCTATTTTCTGAAAGCCTGCACACCCTAAAACCCAATTCTGCACTTTTTTTGCCTTGTAAAACATGGTGAAAACTTATCCCAGTTTTTTTTCAAATAATTTTCGCACAGGCGAAAAGTCTTTGAAATTGAATATGGGGATAATTAAAACATGCGAAAATGACGTCATCGCCGATAATTTATCGCCGATTTCAACTTTTCGCAGCCTAATTGAATATGGCCCTATGTATCTGGAGTAGTCATCAGTGACAGCCACTATATATCTGTTACCTCCTGGTGTGCGCACTCTCATTGAGCCACACACGTTGATGTGTGTGAGATCAAGTGGTCTCAATGCCCTGCTCTCACTTTGTTTTGGGATTGGTATTCTTGTGGCTTTTGCTCTTAAGCAGCATTCACACCTCGTGGTTGTTGAACAGTTGGATACCTTGAGATCCTTTGTTAGGTCTGTCTGGGTGTCCGTGTTCTAGTCATCTGTGCCACACATGAATAGAGTCAGTGTGTCTGTGTGTGCTTAATCTTATCTGTTGTGTTGCAGTGTCAAGACAATACAGGTATTCTTCTACTTTGGCTTTGACTAATTATTTTCTTCCATTCTGGATAATGCAAATATTATCTTGGAATTTGACAGTAAGTCCTTGAGCCGCTAAGCACTTTACAGACAATAATCCTCCTTCCAATCTGGGAACATATAATATAGATCTTTTACTGTTGTTTGTAAATTACTGCCATTTCCATTGGAGCATATGAGCAGACCATATACCTTCCACGATGATATTGAAACCATCTGTAATATAGGGGTTGAGTACGGAATTCTGGTGCTCGGGATACTGACGGTCAGAATCCCGACCCCAGCATCCTGACAGGGTTAGGATACTGACACCTGTCGGTAAGTATCCTAAACCTACCCCTTACCCTACCCCTAACCCTAATCCTTCCTCATAGGCAAAAGCATGGGGGATTTCCATCTGCCTGGAAACCCCCTCCCCAGCCCACTCCATGACCACAATAGAAATAGTAATATAATGGAATTTTACTAGTGCTGCATGTTCTTCTCAGTATTATAAATGAAATAAATAGCACCACCTGTGGATTTTTTAACATGTATCAGCCAGTAATAAATACACCTGTGCACCAATTAAGGGATTTGGAAAACATGCACTGTTAGGGATGCACTGCTATAGAGCCCAATATTTACATATATGTCCAAGGCAGTGCTAGGTTCTGCTGCTGATCCTCCAGACTCCCTGACTTGCTTCCATGCCCTGGAACAGTGCCCACATCTAAAATAAAAACATTCAGCTCAGGCAGGATGGATGTACTGCCGCATTTAATGGCTTACTGTGATCACTGATCCTGTATATGCCGGAATTATGAAACACAATACACTTTGTATTACCCATATTAAAGCTGGATAAGTGGTAATTATGCCCTCTCCATGGACGGGCCACACTCACTCTAAAATCACACATTTGGCAACCCCCCTCCTGAAATCCTGGGGTTGCCACTGTTCCTCCCCGCACCCTAACCTAATCCACATCCCTAGGAGAGGAAGAGAACTTCCTCTTGCAATCCACAGCCTAGTGGGGAATGACTGGCGATGGAGCCAGGGTGCAGTCAGCAAATGGCATGGCATTGGCAGCACCTGATACACCAGAATAAAATATGGCTCGGTGTGGAGCTTGGCAAAGCTGCGCTGGCACATACATTATTTTATTATAATCTTTTAAAAAATAAATAACTAGGCATGACTGGCACTTTATCAGCCCATAGTTCAGCCATCATGGGGGCGGAGGCAGAGCATTCAGTCTGTGGGGTTAACTAGGAATATCTCCATCAGGACAATAAGGCATTGCATATTACCACTGTACTACTAACATACTGTATATTCGCAGTGCCCCTCAAGACTTCAATAAGTTTAAAGAAATCACATATTTTTCTTACACTATTAAATATGCACAATTTTAGTAGTCATTGTCAGTGACAAATAGCAATAGCAGGTACTTTTCCCGCATCTTTCTCCCTACCTACATTCTAATGTTGTTTTAGTCTACCTGCACATGTTAAGCCACAACATAACAATTCTTACTTAACACACAAACATACACTACTTGGCTAAGAGGCTTCTTGGAGTCACCAAGCCAGGGATGTCACTCTCCTCTGCTCCTGGCTGCAGTTGCTGGAGGTTCTCAAAATGCCCTACCCATAGGAAAGGGGAGTGTGAAATGATTGATGGAAGAAGAAGAGATATGTAACACAGGCAATGAATAAAGTAGTGGAACCCCTTAGGTTCAAGTACAACTGGCAGTATATATATTTGAATATGTTTAACAAGCAGAAAGAATGGAGGATTTATTACCTACAGTTTTTTTTACAGTTTTAATTCTGCCATTATACATAATATATATTATATTGATGGATAGCACCTAAGTGGATGATCACTAATACATATAAATAAAAAGTCCCTTGTGCTGATATTTTGCTCTCCGACTCATCCTCAAAAATGTTTAAAGAAGCAAACACATTGCATGACATTTTTGTAACGTTTTCATCTTTAAACCCCAAGAAATTATTTGGGGCAACTTACTGACTTACTTCAACCTAACCTGAGATGTACTTGTTTATAGGTACAGTTGATCTTTGATTGAGCTAACTTGACCGTTATGTTGGATGGGATTGGTATGGAATACCGCCGGACGCATGGAAGACCGGCACCAGTGAAGATCCCGACTGCTGTTTTGGTAAGTACTAACTAACCTAACTCCCCCTAACCCTCCTTTAGGGGTGCCTAACACTAACCTCCCCTCCAAGTGCCTAACCCTAACCCCCCCCGGTAAATGCCTAAACCTAACCCCTCCTTCCCGCAGCCTAAACCTAAGTTTCCCGGGGGGTGCCTAACCCTAACCCCCCCTTTCCCTAGCCTAAACCTAACCCTCCCAGGGGCATGCCTAGCCCTAAGTCCCCCCCGGGAGCCCCTAACCTAACCCTCCCCCCTGTGGCTGTCCGCGCCTGGCGCCCGGCTTACCAGCGATCAGTATGCCAGGCGTCGGGCTCCCGGTGTAGGTTAAATGACAGGCATCAGGATTTTGACGCCTGTCATTAGACCCCTGCTGGGATTAGACAGTCGGGAAGCCGGCTTTCGGCATTTTGACCCATCGGCTTCCTGACTGCATCCCATTAGGATAGCTGTGGTCTCATCTGTATGTAGAAGTCATACGTCTTACATTTTGGCACTTACAGATGTGCCCAGCTTAAACATGGCATCACAGCTTTATCTCTCTCGCCACACATGGCGCGCCACACACCACGCCATAAGTCGCGCCACAAAGAAAGTTTAGTAATGAAAAGTCATTACGTGTAATACAACTTTTTGCCCACCAGATGTCACTTTTCCTAAACTACATAGCGCATGCGACTGATTTCATTATGTGTAATACAACATTTTGCCCACCAGGTGTCATTTTTCCTAAACTACATAGCGCATGCGTGTGATTTCCAATGTACAGTACGGTATGTTCTGTATCACCGCCCGATGATTGGTTGACAGAAGAGGTGATTTGGTACACTATACAGTATTACAGCGTTTTCCACATGGAATCAGAAATGTACGGTATAATAAAGCGGTAGAAGAATGTCTAATAAAGTTTGAAATCATTAAGGTCTGTATTACCCACTGACTGTGTGGTTGAAATCATACAGTACTTGCGCAAATGTAAATACTGTCGGCACTGTCCCAGACTTAGACATTGTAGTGGTTTCATTACTTTACAAAGTACAGAACTCTAGTAATGGGTGAAGCGTGTGGCCTAGCGGTCTAATGCCTTGTCTCACTGCTTCTCCCCTCTTCTTGTTCCGTGGGTTCGAGACCTTGAAAATATATATTTTTTAATTATTTTTAAAATCTTAACTTAAAATATTCAGTATTCAACATGTGGAGCGCATGCCCAGTGCTTCGGGAGTCAAACAGCGAAATTTGGATTTTTATTACTGTACATACAGTACTGTACCTTAGAATGCAAACTTGTGTCAATGCCGGCGCTGACCCAGACATGGACATTATAGTGATTTTTTATGACCATCAACTGGTAGTTGGCTCTGTTTGAGAGAGAGGTCTCTGCATTACAAACTGACTCTGCTTTTAAACCGCAAAATTGCGTCAATGTCAGCGCATGCCCAGTGGAGGGGTTACAATGACAATGGAATGTGTGCCGCATGCCCAGTGGAGCCAAGCCATAAACCAAGTAGCGCTATGCCATGGCGCATGCCCAGTTGTCTGTATTGCTACAGTACTGTTGAATTTTCACACTTGTGCCATTCTGCACTGTCCGAGACTTACAGTATACACAATACTCATTTCATGACTTCTGAAAGTGCTACAGTAGTGGGCTTTGTTTGTGAGGGAAGTCTCTGTATTACAAACTGACTGTGCTCTAGAGCGCAAACTTGCGTCAATGTCGATGCTGTCCCAGACTTGGAAACTTTAGTGATTTAATGAGTTCAGTAACTGATAGTTGACTCTGTTTGAGAGTGAGGTTTCTGCATTACAAACTGACTCTGCGTTTAAACCACAAAATTGCGTCAATGTCTTCACAGTTGGCGCTGTGGTGACTTATGGCCAGTTCTGAGGGGTTACGGTACAAATAGGATCTCTGGCGCGTGGCCAGTGGCGGGGTTGCAATGCATTGCCATTGGTGCTGCGCCATAGCCATACCCTTGTAGCGCTATGCCATGGCGTACAGTATGGAAGATCATACAGTAGTGGGTCATGATTCACACTCAGTGAAAGTGGGATCTCCATATTACACGCTGCCTGTGTAGTAATAATATTAAAAATAAAAAGTGTAACCTTGACTGTCTAATAATAATAAAAAAAAATAATAAAAAAAAGTTTAACCTTGTAGGTTTCGAACCCGGAACCGGTTTGTACAGACATCTGCAATGTAGAAGTTCGATTTCTTACCTCTACGCTACAGATGCCTGAGCACTTCATCGTAGGGTACTGTAGATGTCACATAAAGTACTGTAGAGGACAGATGCAATTCTTACTAGGAGAGACTTGTGAGCAAGGGGTTAGGTGATCCGCCTTGCTTACACTTCTCTCCTTCTATTCGAGACCTTGATAATTTTTTTTTTTTTTTTAAATGTTCACTATAGTAATGTAGTTCAGTATTGTTATCCAACCCTTACAAAACTCAATATATTATACTGTATGTACTGTAGATGTGCCCAGCTACAGTACTGTAGTTTGTTGCTCCATACGGTATGCCATACTGTATACCACATGCATTGCTACTGTAGTTGCGCGCTACACTGTGGCGTATTGAGTCTCATAGCACTGCGCATGCCCAGTTGTCTGTATTATAGTAAGTACAATACTGTCGACCCTGTCCTGGACTTACGGTAGACATTGTAGAGATTCCATGACTCTAGGAACTACCGTAAAGTAGATGCAGTAGTCTAGGGGGCTAATGCCTAGCCCTACTGCATCTACCATTTTCTTGTCCCGCTGGTTCGAGACCTTTAAAATATATACTGTATACGGTAATTTTATTTTGTTTTAAATCTTCACTAATACATTATCCAGAAATTCTGGTATTTCTATGCCACAGTACTTTATGACAAAAAAGTGTAACCTTGACTGTGTAATAATAATAAAAAATAAAAAAAGTGTAACCTTTCAAGTTTCGAACCCGCAAAAGGGTTGTACAAGCGACGTAATGTATTGGTTTGATTATTTACCATTACACTACAGCCGCCTGCAATACCAAGGTTGCACCTGGCTTGAGTGTGTCCTACAATACTGTACGTCATCGTATCTCAGGCGCATGCCCAGATCTACGGTATAACCATGTAGCGCTGTTTTTTTTTTTTTTTTTAAATTCTTAGCTACTTTTGTTCAGTATTGTTATCCAACCCTTACTAAACTCAGTACATTTTATATATTAGGGAGTAAATTTACTAAGATGGGAGTTCTATTAAGAAGTGATGTTGCCCATAGCAACCAATCACATTCAATGTATTATCTTCTAGAAGGTGCTGCTGTAGATAAATGAGAAGTAGAATCTGATTGGTTGCTATGGGCAACATACAGTACAGTAACTTCTACCCCTACATGTTTAACTTTTTCCCCAAAATTTTTTTTCTTCTGCCCCCAAAATGAAAGTGAATTTTTGGGGTGTTCTGACAGTTTTTATATATATATATAAAAAAAAAAAATTACGCAGTTTACAGTACCTTTAGGGGACTGTCTTAAGGCTGCACGTTGAAGGCTTCCTGCAACATTGCACCCCAATTCACCAATTTTTTCCACCTGCTATTCATACAGTAGGCAAAACTTTTTCACATACTGTCTTACTGTACATTGCATTGACTTCCCGCCTATGGTAGGCGGAAAAGCTTTCAAATTGAATACAGCGATAATTTTACGCCTGGTGAAATGACATAATCGGCTAAACTTTTTCTATCCGATCACGTCTTTTCACTCCCATGGGTGAAAAAGTGCCAGCCAATCTGCTCCCAACTGTCATCTCACAGGCTGTGTTTGAAAAATGACAGTTGGGAGCTGACTGACTGACACCTTATCACTTTTGTATCACTTTTCACTCTGTCTCCTAACACTGCTTAGTACAGTAAATAGACCCCTTGGAGTGAAAAGACGAGATCAGCTAAAAAAAGTAAGTAGACCCCTAAATTTAAAACGGCCCTCAGTGTGTACAGTACTGTATGTCTACTGTACTGTATACTACTGTAAGTGCCGGGCAGCTGTGAAATCACTGGGATGGGCAACAGGGATACTGTACAGTATATGACTGTGAGCGGCAACCCCCATCGGCCGGCGCGTCCCTGGTGAGTGAAATCCAGGCCAATAGGAAGATACGCCCCTGCATCTGTGTGTTATTGACTTTTTGTACCTTTTTAATGACAGATGCACGTGTTGGGTCTCAGGCGCAGTTAAAGACTGAATTACATACAGTACAAACACCAATTTTATAAATGAATGAAATTTTTATTTAACCTACAGTAACATGCTGTACAGAGGTGGGGGAACTTCTTTAGCTTTCCACCCCCGTAGTCCTCTACTGTCCCCCGCTTCTTTCTTCAGCCGCTGGCACGTCCCGGAGTTCCAAGCAGGACACGGACATGACTACTGTACAGTACCTAGGAGGAAGGAGATGACGTGAGAACAGTCCTTTCTCAATGCCGACCAATACGCCCTACTGGACCGAGGACTACACAAAAAGATTATGCTTTTAAGTTAAAATCATCACTGGCACTTTTGGCCTCAGATCCAGAGTTTCACCTATACCAGGTGCAGACTCTACCTTGCATCGGAGTGCAAGGTCCACTGTATGCCCTGAAGAAAGGAGGATGGGCAGAGATGAACAGACAGTAAAAGACAGACACACAGGTACAGTACATACAGTACTCACTGTAGATACTCTTTTTCTTCATCCCGCTCAATCCCACACAGAGGTCCCTGTAGGAGAGAGAATATGCCATGCAAGGCCCTTTCCTGCTCTAATAGTGTGTCACACTAATCTACTGTAACATTAATATCAGCCCTACTGTATCTCACCAGCCTAACAAACTACAATATTAATGTACAGTACAGTTGGCCTCACAGAGGGCCTACCGGTACCTGTTATGGGAGAAGAGGCTTTGAGGGGGGGGGACTTCTTTAGCTCTTTTGCTTTCCACCCCTGTAGTCCTCTCCTGTCCTCCGCTTCTCTCTTCACACGGTCTTCCTCTCTTCAGACCTCAGACCTGTTGGTCTACTGTAGGTTGGGTTTAATGTTCCGTTGGCCTCACATAGGGCCTATCTGTTATGGTGGAAGAGGCTTTGAGGGGGGGAACTTCTCTAACTCTTTTGCATTCCACCCCTGTAGTCCTCTCCTGTCCTCCGCTTTTCTCTTCACACGGGTCTTCCTCTCTTCAGGCCTGTTGGTCTACTGTAGGTTGGGTTTAACGTTTCGTTGGCCTCACATAGGGCCTATCTGTTATGGTGGAAGAGGCTTTTGGGGGGAACTTCTTTAGCTCTTTTGCTTTCCACCCCTTTAGTCCTCTCCTGTCCTCAGCTTCTCTCTTCAAACGGGTCTTCCTCTCTTCAGACCTGTTGGTCTACTGTAGGTTGGGTTTAATGTTCCGTTGGCCTCACATAGGGCCTATCTGTTATGGTGGAAGAGGCTTTTGGGGGGAACTTCTTTAGCTCTTTTGCTTTCCACCCCTTTAGTCCTCTACTGTCCTCAGCATCTTTCTTCTGCCGCTGCCATGTCCTGGCCTGCGGCGGCGCCGGGTCTTCCTGTCTTCTGACAAGTCCCTTCAAGTCGTGTTTGTTGATTGAAGATCTGTACTTGTATGCATGACTGTCCTCCATGCATGTTTCCATGGCATGCGCAGCAACCCATTCAACGTGTCCTTTATCCGGGTAAGTTCTTCTTTTCCAATCCTGAATCTTGTCCGGCATCTTGAGAGGATATCTTCTCTTAAATTGTTGGGGATTGGCACTTTCTTCCGACTTCCATCAAAGTTCACCCACTTGGTCCAATTGCAATGCAGGTCGTAGGGCACGTGTTCTTGAAATATTGCTTGCGCATATCAATGCATCTCACAATTGACAGCTCTGTAAATTTCATTGTCCTTGTCAACATTGATTACAGCCAGTGGTATATCCGGTAAGGGTGTTCCAAATACAGTCAGTGGTGCTGGGGTGCTCGACATGACAGGTGTTCCGAGTGAAAGTACAAGCATGCTTGCATTGTTGATCCTCGATTCTTCAACTGACCGTTCAGGCAGGCGATATGATGCCAATGGTGTACTCTCCCACTGAGGCAGGCTGCTTGATGGCACTGGTGTCATGTCCAAGTGCTCTGAGGCCACTGTATTGTCCATATCTAGCAAGTGGAAGGATGGGTCAGTCTCCAATTTGAAATCATCGTCGTTATCCTCAGGCTCAAATTCATCCGGTGTGACCATTTCATACTGGATTACCTGGTCATGTCTCTTCCTGGTACTCTGGGCAGCAGCCTCTTGCCATTCTTCTTTACTTTGCCGGATTGCTTCTTTCATTGCTTCTGCAATGGTGTCCTTCAGTCCTTCCTTCAGCTCTTCTTTCAAGTTGTCAATTTTCACTTCCAGATGACCAACTTTTCCCACGAGGTCTCTCACCATCCTAGCACAGCTACATGTGCTTGCATTATCTTCTTGGAATGATAGTTTTCGATGAGTTGGTGAGTGGGATACATCTTCAACAAGAGGCTCAAAGGTGTCCAATTCTTTGGGTCCATAAATCACTGGGGTTTCCTCCTGGTTCTGGAAGTTCATGGGTTGCTCCACGTTCCCTGGTCCATTTTCTCCGATGTCCACTTGCAAAGAGTTGTTCTTGGGCTTTGCATTCTTCCTTGCCTTGACTAGAAGAGGTACCTGTAAATTTTCCTTACCTGTTTTCTTCTTTGAAGGTTTGCTTGTAGACCGTTGTGGGACTAGTGCACTCAGCCTTTTGGTCATTGGAAGTGGGCAAGATTCGTTTCCGTTGTAAAAACCTTTGCTCTTCACCATTTTGACAGTTCGGTGCACTCTGAAATACACAAGTATAAAGACACTAAATACAATGTTAAGTAAAATAGTGGAAATACATGTACTGTATACAGTAAATGTTTCACATTACAACACTCTAAACAATTACAGTACTCATACTGCACTTTCAAGAATGTGCTGCTACTGTACTCTATACAACTCCAGTAATAACCCTATCACACAGAAAAGCAAATTACAGTACTGTAGCATTTACAGTAAAAAAAAACTTTACTGTACTTGGTGCAGTAATTTGCTGATGAACAGATTTTTACTGTGTGAAAGGGTCACTTTGACCTTACATTTAACCTGGGTAAGAGACCTGGTAATTTCGATGTACAGTACTGTACAGTATGTTGACCCTTTCACACAGAATAAATGCTCATGTCCATCTGCAAATGAATGGCTAAAAGTGCTACTGTACTGTATGCCCAGTCATTTGTTTGTCTGTGCCAAAAAGGGTACAAAGCGGGAGATTCAAAAAAACCTGTGCTTCAAATGCCGGATAAAGACAGTACTGTACTTTACTTTCAGTTTTAGTTTAAAAGTTGTTTTCAGTGTTTTTTTTCAACAGTAATTATACCATACATTCAATCAAATATAGTATATACTGTATGGTACAGTACTGAACACAGTACTAAGCAGTGTTAGGAGACAGTGAAAAGAGATATGGTACTGTAAGGTACTGTACAGTACTGCACCAACCAATCAGTTCCCAACTGTAATTTTTCAACGTTGCATTTGAATAATTACATTTGGGAGCTGATTGGTTGGTAAAGTACCTTACAGTATCTCTTTTCACTGTATCCTAACACTGTGCGTGTGTTATACAGTATATACAGGTAAATATAGGAGATTACAGCGCCAACTGTTAAAGCACTAACCAATATTGTGAGATTGTATAGAGGCACAAGATAATATGATAAATAATACAGGTGTCTAAAAAACACTCCCGCGACAAATGTGCTATTTTTATAACATAAATGAAAACTTAGGGCCTGATTCAGAGCCGGACGCTCTGACCAGAGCACTCGCTCTGAATCAGGGCCCTCCTCCATGAAAATGGAGCGTCTTCCTGGACGCTCATATAGCTGTGGGTCACCACCCACAGCATATACGAGCGTCCAAAAAGATGGTCGCGATGGTCTTGACCATCGCGACCATCGGACTTGCGACGGAGACCCTGCGGTAGGGTCTCCCTGCCACAAGCCCTGGAGTGATTTTGGCTCTATCAGAGCCAAAATCACTCCCACTGACATCACTAGTGATGTCAGTGGGGCCGGCTTCAGACGGTAGGCGTTCCCATGGGAACGCCTCCATCTGGCAGGCACGCCCCAGGCACGCCCACCAAAGGGGGCGTGCTGTCAAATCAACATCGACAGCACGCCCCCTTTGGTGCGAGACCCGGAGAGATGGGAAGTCCGTCGCTCCCCGGGTCTCGTGCATGCGCACGATGGAGCTCCCTCCGTCATGCGCATGCGCAGTGGGGAACATCGACCCACTTGTGAGAGTACTGCCGCTCGCGAGTGGGTCTGAATGACCCCCTTAGTGTGTACAGTACCATTAGAACCATTAGTGTAAAAGTTAAATGTGCAAAGTGGTGCAATAATGCAATGATACAGTACTGTAGGTATAATATGTGCAAATAAGCGACTACGGGGATGGGGCATACCGAGGCAGCGGGATATTAAACACAGCAATTTTGTGACTGAAACTAAGATGGCCGCTGAGCAAAACAACATGGCGGCGGGGACAGGACGGTCACTCACGGGAGACTATGAGGGGCAGCAGGAGGCTAGGAAACGATCGATGTGTGTGATAGTTACTCGATACACAAATAAGCGTCTACGGGGATGGGTGAAGGACGGGGCATACCGAGGCAGCGGGATATTAAACACAGCAATTTTGCGACTGAAACTTAGATGGCCGCTAAGCAAAACAACATGGCGGCGGGGACAGGATGGTCACTCACGGAAGACTATGAGGGGCAGCGGGAGGCTAGGAAACGATCAGTGTGTGTGATAGTTACTTGATACACAAATAAGCATCTACGGGGATGGATGAAGGACGGGGCATACCGAGGCAGTGGGATATTAATCACAGCAATTTTGCAACTGAAACTAAGATGGCCACTGAGCAAAAGAACACGGTGGCAGGGACAGGATGGTCACTCACGGGAGACTATGAGGGGCAGCGGGAGGCTAGGAAACGATCGGTGTGTGTGATAGTTACTCGATACACAAATAAGTGTCTACGGGGATGGGTGAAGGACGGGGCATACCGAGGCAGCGGGATATTAAAAGCGGGATATTAAACATAGCAATTTTGTGACTGAAACTAAGATGCCCACTGAGCAAAACAAGATGGCGGCGGGGATAGGACGGTCACTCACGGGAGACTATGAGGGGCAGCGGGAGGCTAGGAAACGATCGGTGTGTGTGATAGTTACTCGATACACAAATAAACATCTACAGGGATGGGTGAAGGACGGGGCATACCGAGGCAGCGGGATATTAAACACAGCAATTTTGCAAATGAAACTTAGATGGCCGCTGAGCAAAACAAGATGGCGGCGGGGATAGGATGATCACTTACGGGAGACTATGAGGGGCAGCGTGAGGCTAGGAAACGATCGGTGTGTGTGATAGTTACTCGATACACAAATAAGCGTCTACGGGGATGGGTGAAGGACGGGGCATACCGAGGCAGCGGGGTATTAAACACAGCAATTTTGTGACTGAAACTAAGATGGCCGCTGAGGAAAACAACATGGCGGTGGGGACAGGACACAGCAATATTGCGACTGAAACTAAGATGGCCGCTAAGCAAAACAAAACGGTACCGTGAGCATTGAGACTCGTTACGCAAATCAGCGTCTAACACAGCAAACAGCAAAATGACCGTGAAGCATAACATAGCAAGCTACCGTACTTACAGTACCAGTGGGTTGATACTGTAGGAAACAGCTGTAGAAGCTCAGGGTACAGCTACAAAGGTGACTCGGAAGTCAGGCAGAGTTGCAGAGGTAGATCACGGTAATGAGCAGCAACAATAGCGACTTAGAAGTCAGGCAGCGTTGCAGATAGTAGTAGTATCTCAAGGGTTCGTACTGTTGATACGTGTCGATGAGACAATCCGAGCAGCAAGTCCATACAGTTAAGTTACAGATTCACAGTGTGGATAGCTAGTGCGGTCTGAGATGCTCTTTTATGCTACCAGAGACAAAGAAAACCTTGCCGCCGAAACTCTGCCATGCCATTGGACCACAAGGAAGTACATTTTTCAAATACACCAATCAGCGGCCAGATTTTCAGCGGGAAGGAATTCTTTTGTCTCTGGTAGTATAATATAGCATCTCAGAGCGGCCTCCCGATCCATACCGTGAATCTGTTACTTAACCGTACGGACTTGCTGCTCGTATCATCAGTACGAACCTTTGAGATACAACTATCTGCAATGCGGCCTGACTTCCGAGCCGCTGTTGTTGCTGCTCATTACCGTGATCTACTGTAACTCTGCCTGATTACCGAGTCACCTTTGTTGCTGTACCCTGAACTTCTACAGCAGTTTCATACAGTGTATCAACCCGCTGGTACTGTAAGTAGCTTACTACAGTACGGTACTGTATGTATGGTTCACGGTCATTTTGCTGTGTTTAGTCTCCCGTGTCCTGTCCCTGCTGCCAGTTGTTTTGCTCAGTGGCCATCTTAGTTTCAGTCGCAAAATTGCTGTTTAATATCCCACTGCCTCGGTATGCCCCGTCCTTCACCCAACCCCATAGACGCTTATTTGTGTATCGAGTAACTATCACACACACCGATCATTTCCTAGCCTCCCACTGCCCCTCATAGTCTCCCATGAGTGACTGTCCGGTCCCCGCCGCCATGTTGTTTTGCTCAGCGGCCATTTTAGTTTCAGTCGCAATATTGCTGTGTTTAATATCCTGTTGCCTCGGCATGCCCCGTCCCCATAGTCGCTTATTTGCGTATCGAGCTTCAATCAAACACACCGTATACCATTGTTCAATTCCTAGCTGCCCATTGTCCCTTATAGTCTCCCGTGAGTGACCGTCCTGTCCCTGCCGCCATCTTGTTATGCTCAGCGGCCATTTTGGTTTCAGTCGCAAAATTGCTGTGTTTAATATCCCACTGCCTCGGCATGCCCCGTCCCCGTAGTCGCTTATTTGTGTATTGAGCTTCAATCAAACACACCGTATACCATTGACCGATTCCTAGCTGCCCGTTGTCCCTTATAGTCTACCGTGAGTAAGCGTCCTGTCCCCACCGCCATCTTTTTATGCTCAGCGGCCATCTTAGTTTCAGTCGCAAAATTGCTGTGTTTATTGTCCTGTTTGTCTCCTTCATACGGTAGATGTATCTTTGCGTATTAAGGGGCATACTGTATGTACTGTATGAAAGCTTGATGTGAGATTAAATTGGGAAATATATATCACTAATTAGCTCAAAACTATCATTTATTAAACACAGCCTGCAAAATGAAATTTACTAGCTGGTTATACTGTATATACCGGTACTGTATCTCACTATTTTATCTCACATCAAGCTTTGATACCGTACATGCCCTTAATTTCCATTGAGCAGGCCACATTTCACATATATTTATATACTGTGTGTATGTGTGTATATATATATATATACACAATATATATATATATATATATATATATACAGTATGTGTGTGTATTTATATATGTGTATACGATATATATATTATATACGGTATACACACTGTACACTAAGCAGTGTTCGGAGACAGTGAAGAGAGAAGGTACCGTACCGTACTGTACAAAATAATCACCTTCCAACTGTAATTTTTCAAGGTTGTGTTTGAAAAATTACAGTTGGTAGCTGATTGGTTGGTACCTTATCACTTTTCAATGTCTCCTAACACTGCTTAGAAACTAGACCCCTGAGTTTCTATCTACAGTAGCAGGTCACATTTCACATATCCTGTATACCGATGAACACTCCATAGCCCCCCACTGCCTCGCAACCATCTTGTGTATGGTTGGCTCCCATCTTGTGAGTCACAATATTGCTGTTTCATACTGACCCATTAACTCATTAACACAGTATGTGCTGCTACAATGTCCCCGGCCCTAGACGCATATTTGTGTATCCAGTTTACTGTACACTGTACAGTACATTGTACAGGTACAGTCCTTCTCAATATACAGTATAGTACTACTGTATACAGTATACAGTATTTGTTTAAAAAAAGTACAGTATAGTATGTTGCGGCTGATGTACAGTAAGAATGTAATACCCCGCTGTGTTCTAAAAGACTGGACAGTACTGTGTTATACAGTATATATTTCTTAAGATACTGAATATTAAATTATGTACTGTATACTGTACTCAGTGTGTATACTCAGCAACAGTACTGTACCGTATTTCTCATGTTCTCTCCACAGATTTTGTTGTCAAACATGGCAAAAATCAGCAAAGCCATCAGCAAGATGATTGCAAACATGAAAAAAAGAACACAAAACAACACGACAGATCCAGGCCTGGCTGAAAGAGTGTGGTGTTCTTGTTAGTTTACAGACTGTGCGCTATCATGCATTTGAGAGAATGCGGACCAGATATAGATTTCCTTCTAAATGCACATGGTAGGTACTTTACAACAACCTTTTTTTTATTATACTGTATGTTGCGAGATTGCTACTGTATTGTGTTCCAATTTCAACACTAACTGTCCAATAATTGCTATATGCTCTGTATGTGTTAACCGTTGGAGCGTCAAAAAGATTGTGCACAAATTAACTTGTGAGGATGATGAGCGTACAGCTTTACAAATAAAATGTATTCTAAAAGCAGAACGTGACCTGGACATCTCCTGTTCCAGCATCAAATGGATGCGTAAGGAACTGGGATGGACTTACGGCCCTACAAGGTACTGTACATAAAATACTATATATATATATATATATATACATATATATTAATAATGCACTGATTTTACATGACAGTAAACTAAAACTTGTTTTTATTCCACAGGATAAATCCCATGATAAGGGATGTTAATAAAGTAAAGAGAGTTGAACAAGCACGACGATGGATAGAGAGTAGAGAGAATTTTAATGATGTAATTTTCACAGATGAAACTTCGGTTTCTCTCCAGAGGTTCTCAAGACTGTCCTTCCGGAACCGTGCACATCTCTCACTTAAACCACGTCCGAAACATCCGTTAAAGGTCCATGTATGGCGAGGTATATCTCGTTGGGGTGCAGGACCAATCTATATTTTTGAAGGTGCAGTACAGTAATGTTTGTTGTAAAAATTATTTACAGTCCTGTACAGTGTACGCTTGTTACTGACAATAATTTCTCACCTCTTTAGGCATCATGGATAAGACCTTCTTCCAAGAAAAAATAGTAGATTTCCATCAGGACATCGATTATTCCAGGATAATGATCCAAAACATTCGGCTTCAGCGAAATTCATGGAAGAGAGAGGAATAAATTGGGAACGCACACCACCAGAGTGAGTATTGTCCTATAGTACTGTATTAACTGTTTATTGTACAATAAAGTACCGGTATGTACAGTACCGAGCAGTAATTATTCTAGAACACTTTTTATTAAAGTACAGTACTGTGACTGAATATTTGCTTTTTTTTACTTTCCTGTAGGTCACCGGACATGAATCCCATTGAATTGGTCTGGGCCCAGTTGAAGAGGTTCATCAGGTCTGATGTGAAACCAACAACTAAACAGGATCTTTTGGATGGGATAATGAAGTTTTGGAGAACAGTATTGACACGTGCCCAGTGTAACAATTATATTGATCATCTCCATAGAGTCTTACCAGTTGTCATCGAAATAAATGGTCAAGCAACTGCTATGTAGCTTATACAGTACTGTATATAATTAGTAATGTGGAGGAGGGGTTTAATTTCCTCTTGTCAGTTTGTGATCCAGACTGCTAAGTACTGTACACTGTGTCCATACTGTACTGTACGGTATGTACAGTATTGTGGTTGTGCTTTCTGTCCTACATTATACAGTATACAGTATTCTCCTAATTTCTTTTATAAGCTCTTTATTTACAATACCTTTCCCTTACTGTACCTTATTTACTGTACTTCATACTTTTCCTCTTTTCCTTTCATTCTTTAATTTCATTAATTTCTCTTTTCCCCTCCCTGTCCTTGCGTTTCTGCTGTCACACACCTCTGTTCATTATGTCACTGCCCCTACACTGTTTAACCCTTATGCATAGCAGGTTCAATACTGTACAGTATGTGCCTAGTCAGTGTGCAAGCCCGCAGTTAATGGTTCAACCACCCCGTCCACTGGCTCCTACAGTACACCTACTTTATTGTACATTGCCCCCTGTTCCAAGGCACGCATTGGCATCATCACAGATTGTGCTGCAGCTGCCAGTTTCTGCTACTGCACTTCATGTTGCTGTTTGTATTGCAGATGTTTCAAGTTTTCAGGTTCCTTTGGTTCATATACAGTACAGTAGTAGTGGCTGCTTCAACATCCACATCCATAGTTGCAGACATACAGTACTGTACATTAGTGGTTGCACCATGCATTGAGAGACAGGCTTCTACTGTACATCTATGGTTGGAGTGGTGGTCCATTCGACATCAGAATCAGGTGAGAAAAGCATTTTTGCTTTGTTATTGCATACAGACAAATCTTCTGATACTTCTAGCTCCCTGCCAGGTTGTTCTTTGTGAAACCTTTTTGACCTCAAATGACAGGTGGTGTTCACCTCCATCAGGGGCACCCAAATCCCGTCTTGTTTCCTGTATTTTTTTTTTATCGTTATATGGGCTATGGGCCTAGGGGCACTGCTTAGAGTATTTTACCACCAGGCTTAATTATAATACAAATTCGTTATTAATACATTTGTTAGGCTGGTTAGTTAGGGCATATATTAATGTGGAGAAGTGGATTAGTGTGACACTGTTAGAGCAGGAAAGGGCCCTGCAGTGTATTCTCTCTCCTACAGTACAGGGTGTGTGGGATCGGGCAGGATGAAGAGCAAGAGCATCTCCGGTGAGAAACTGTGTGTCTGTCTTTTACTGTTTGTTCATCTCTGCCTATCCTCCTTTCTTCAGGGCGTACAGTAGACCTTTCACTCCAATGTGAGGTAGAGTCTGCACCTGGTATAGGTGAAACTGTGGATCTGAGGCCAAAAGTGCCAGTGATGATTTTAACTTAAAAGCCTAATCTTTTTGTGTAATTTACTGCACAGTATAAATCTTTATTAATAAATTTGCCTGTGGCCTCTTTTCCTATTTTTACTGTTGTCGTGTGTTTATTTAGTTAAAGCTTAAGGAGGTTATTTAATAAAGCTTACACAGAGATAAAATTGTAGATAAATAGCACCAACCAATCAGATCCTAACTGTCACTTTACAAGCTGTGTTTTAAAAATGACAGTTACTGTAGTAGCTAATTGGTTGGTGCTACTGTATTGACTGTTTCTCCAATGTTATCTCTCTCCAAGCTTTATGAAATCACCCCTTAAGAGTGTTGTGCAATTAATAAAAGTACTGTATGGGTGACTTACTGTTCTTTATTTTCTTACCGTATTGTTGCTACAGTATCAAAATAAAATACTGTATACTGTACTTTATTCACAGAACCAAGAAAAGACAGAAAACGTTGTACTGTAAAAATTATTTTAATAAAAATCATAAATAAACAAAAATAAAGTCACTAAGAAATTAAAAAATAAATCCAACAAAAAGTGGCCCATCTGCCTATACAGGCCCATAAAAAACAGGATTTGTTCTGTGGGGAGAAAAAAAAGGGTACAAATTACATTACAACACTAATCTACAATATTGTACAATCTTGACACTACTATAAATACTGTACCTTGAGTCAGGCATGGTCCCTGGCTCCCTTCGGAGTGTCCCTGACAGAAGACTGTATTGGAAAAAAATATATATATTCACATTTACAGTGCTGTATTTACCTTTATACGGTATAGTGCTACTGTACATGGTTTGGCTAGCTCCTAACAAAATACTGTATAGTACATAAATGAACAAAACAATGGCTACAGTACTGTACTCTAAAATACAGTGCAATGCAGGAAAAGTACTGTACAGTCTAAACATTGCTACATTACACTGACTGAAGCTTCAGGCTGGCAGACAGAGGGATACTTTAGGTGGGGAGTAGATACAGTAGAGTAACCTCCCACAATTTAATGACTATTACTGTATGTGCAAAGCATGTTTGCAGATTATTGATGACTCTGCACTGAACAACTGCTTGTTCACAGTAGGCTCATCACATACTGACAAACGACTGCATGATTACAATGTCGTAATCGTGCAGTGGTTTTCATATCTTCAAGTGGATGGGCACCTTTACAGTGATGTCCTTTCTAAAAAATAAAAACACAAAGTGTGTAAGGAGAAGAGGTTGGAGATGCGTCTTTGTAGTACAGAAGAGAAAGAGACACTGTGAAAATTAAAAAATAATGAGATATATACGGTACAGTAGAAAACAATGTACAGTTGTGTAGGGTACAGTACTTACACGGCCTGTGAGGCCTGCTTGGCCCGGGATCAGGCTCCTGGGCGGTGGTGGGCAGTGACCAGGGCCTTCCATGTTCATGCACTGTGGGGAAAAAAAAAAACAATATTCCTGTTACACAAGTACAGAAAGAATTAGTGTGTAAGGAGAAAAGGTTGGAGATGGGTCTTTGGAGTACAGGAGGAAGTGAGAGACACTGTAAAAAGGAGAGCAATACAGTACAACACAATGTACAGTACAGTAGTGCATGGTACTTACTCAGGGCGGCAAGCCATCTTTTAAAAGTTTGAAAGGGCAGGGGTCCTTCAGTTGGTGATGCCGTTGAGAAAAAATTATGTTACTTACTGTTACACAAGTAAGAGAGAGAAAAAGAGAGACTGACAAGTGAAAAAAAGGATAGAGATATGGTACAGTGCTGTAGAAAACAATGTGGTGTGCTGTACTTACACGGCATGGAGACGCCACTGGGGCCAGGTGGTGGACTGGGTGGTGGTGGTGGTGGTAGGACTGTCAAAACCATTTGGAAACAAATAAACTGTAGAAATC